>JAVYIG010018542.1:0-18869 GCA_035222895.1 Strongylocentrotus droebachiensis | reverse complement strand
GCTTTGGGCAAGCATTTAAAAGAGACATTCGGGGGAAAAAATTAAATAAATTCCATCTGATTTTGTATGCGTTTATAGTAGTCTTCATATTGTAAATAGGCCTATACTAATACCATTGTGTAAATAATTGAAACGTATATGGAGTGTGTATTTATTTGAATTATATGATTTTGTCGTTTATATATTTCATTGCAACAAAACATTGTTTCAACATCAGCACAAACCCAAACTATTGTTTCTTAAGGATTCAATGATTTTTCCTAACTATTGTTTTAATGTCATAAATGATGGTGTATTGAATGTTTCTTTGTATTCATTATTTCTATCTCTGCATGTATTTTTTACAGCAAAAGGTAATCTTGTTACTAGCTGATGGTCTGAGATGGGACCGTTTTTCAGAAGACCTCCCGAGTCTGATGAGGGTTGAAGAAAATGGCGTCAGGGCTGAGTGGATGGATGGTGTGTTTGTCACACTCTCTTGTCCTTCAATGTACTCAATCGCAACAGGTATAGAAGTAGTATAGTAGTAATATTAGGAGTAGGAGTAGTAGTAGTAGTTGTAGTAGTAGTAGTAGTAGTAGTAGTAGTAGTAGTAGTAGTAGTAGTAGTAGTAGTAGTATAGTAGTAAAAAAAAAGTGATATTTGAATAGTTTTAGTGTTTGAATAGCAAACGGTTTATGGTGAATAAATTACCCCTCAGCTCTGATAAGTGCCCCTTTACTTTAAAAGGTGCCCCTTAACTTTAACAGGTGCCCCTCAACTTTTTTAAATGGCCATCCTTTTCCACTTTGATAAGTTCTCCTTCTAATATGCCCCTTTTTACCCCTGCTAAGAGTCCCTTTCTAAACATGTGTTTGTAAAGATCTCCCCGCCACTTTGGATGAAATTGCGCTCCCACTCCCAGGTCGAAAAAAAAACAGTTCAAGCAGTAGGCAACTGGTCAACTGGTACCAGTTAAGACCAGTAGTCAACGTGTACCAGTTGAAAACAGTATATTCAACTGATTTTAAATATGGAAATTGAAACAACGCTAACTGAGACCAGTTGAAAAACCAGTTGATATTTCCAGTTGATTTACCAGTTGAAAACCAGTAGATTTACCAGTTGATATACCAGTTGATATTTCAAGTTGATTTACCAGTTGAAAACCAGTTGAAAGCCAGTTGACATCTGAGACCAGTTGATACTTCCAGTTGATTCACCAGTTGAAAACCAGTAGATTTAACAGTTGATAAACCAGTTGATATTTCAAGTTGATTTACCTGTTGAAAACCAGTTGAAAGCCAGTTGACATATGAGACCAGCTGATATTTCGTTGATTTACCAGTTGAAAACCAGTAGATTTAACAGTTGATATACCATTTGAAAACCAGTTGAAAACCAGTTGATTACCCAGTAGAAACCAGTAATCAACTGACAATATATAATCAATATTGGCATCTGGCCATTAGACCATAGTTATTTATATTCATTTGAAGTGGTTTACAAATGATAATAAAAGTTCGTACTTAGACAAATACAAAATTATACAAGTTGTTTCCTGGAAGTATTAATCACATATATCAATACATCTATTTTCAGGTCTTAAATTAGATGTAAAACATGATCAGCCATGTATAATATATTTCTCAATGATTGACTAAGAAAATATAAATCACAAAATAGATGTGCATTGTAACATTTTGCTTGACAGATCATGATAATTATATTTCTGTGAAAACATGCAAATCAAACATTATTAAAAACATGTTGAATATACTGGTTTCAACTGGTACCAGTTGACCAGTTGGATACTGGTTTCAACTGGTACCAGTTGAAACCAGTAATCTACTGCTGGACCCAGTTAAACTTGTATTCTACTGATTTCCAACTGGTACCAGTGGAGATGCAGTAGTCTACTGGTCCTAGTAACAACTGTTATTCTATTTGTCCGACTTCAAACTGATATTTCTACTGGTTTTAACTGATACTAGTAGAGACCAGTTCAAACCAGTAGATAACAGTTGGAAATCCTTACTGGTTTCAACTGGTATCAACTGGACTATCAACATGGCATGCTCTTTTTTTCCAAAAAGTGCCCTTCTTTGCTGATTCACCCCCACTTGATAAACATTCCACCGCCCCTGGGTTATTGTGGCATTTGTAGTAGCTAACCAATAGTTTTATTATAATCTTTCTAAGTACTTGTCTTGTAGTACCTATCTACTGATGCTTGATATATACTTCAGTACCTAACAAAGCTAGTTTTCCTCACACACACAGGTCTCTACCCTGAGAACCACGGCGCCATTCACAACCTCTATTTCGACCCAGTTACCAGAGAACGCACGTATAACTATTACGCTACTCTCGACAAGGCGGAGTGGTTTGATACTGGGGCCGAACCGGTCTGGGTGACCGCTATCATGCAAGGTCTAAATGCAGCTACTATCATGTACCCTGGTGGACAGGTTCCAATTAAAGGTAGAAATATTATCATCTCCGCCAACATTGAACTGTAGATATTCTTGTTCTATAATCTATTTCTTTCCTAAAGATCAACAGTCATATTTACATTACAAGGATTGTTAGTTTGTTACTCGATCTCGACGTAGATTACATTCCTATTATCATTAATGTATGTTATCTTAATTTTCAAAGAATGTTTTATTGATCAATACTGTTGGAGTCCACTTTAATCGCAACTTTCCTGAACATGTTACTAAAACCATTACCACAATGGCAATTTTCAACGACAACCTTAGTTGAAAATATATAAAAACAACAAGGTTTCAATCATATTATAGGTCTTCTTTTTTTCTCTTCAAAAGTGAATGTTATTATTACACTTTATACGAACAAGGTGCCAAATTATTAATTTAAAATGTGATTCGTTAAATCATATTGTTTTGTTTATTGTTGAACGAGAACTACATGTATGATTAGAGTCCTGCTCTAAATTTCATTAATAAACACGTTTGAAGTCACTTGTCAAGACGTTAATCCCATTTTGCTATCTCCATCCAAGTGTAGATTGGAACCTTGCAATGCTTGGAAAATAATGATTTCAGGGACCGCAGGGAAAGCAAAATTAATTCTAGTCCAAAATCTGGCTTTTTCTTTTTAGTAATAATCTCCACCCCTGCGATCTCCCCCTTTTTGCTGCAAAGCAATTAGTTGATGTGATCCCCGAATTTCTATACCCAGCGAAAAAATCCGGTGGTACAAGTTCGTTGATAACGCCATCTTCGGTGGCTTGAAAGCAAGTGTAGAGAACATTATATAAATATAAAATACAACGTATATAAAACCGGGCAGATTATGGACAATATTTACACTGAAATGGCTACCCTGGCTAAATAAGACCCTATTATTATGGTTGTTATTATCATTGTTATTGGTATTATTATTATTATTGGTATTATTATTTATTCATTTTTTTTATTAACATTATAATTATTATATATTACCATTAGTATTATTGTTAATATTATCATTATCATCATTACTGCTATTCTTATTATTTGTATTATTATTATTATCATCACCATCATCATCATCGTTATTATTTCATTTCATTTTATTTCATTTCATTTATCTTTTGGCAGGTATCAAACCAAACAAAACAATTACATCAACTGCAGAAAATATCAGGAATTACAAGATGAAAGACAGGGTAGATACCACCATTTCTTGGCTTCAGGATGACGACATTGATATAGCCTTCATATACTTCGACAACCCCGATGCATATTACCATATCTATGGTATCGGCTCTGTAAATGGAACGGCTAAACTTTATGAGGTAATGAAGTAGAAATAATTTATCAACTCACCCATGTCTGGATATTTATACTTCATAGTTACAAATATTTAATAGTTACAAATAGTTATAGTTCAAAGAGAGAATATTTATGAATATTTATACTTTATAGTTATAGTTCAAAGAGAGAATATTTATGAATATTTATACTTTATAGTTATAGTTCAAAGAGAAAATAAGTTACGATGTCAAATAAAAGTCAATTAGTTGAAAACAATAGACGCATGCAGAGACGGCAAAGAGCATTTTATCGATTTTGTTGTAATGCCTTGTAATTTCTTCCAACACACTTAGAATGCAACATCCCCCTTCTCTATCTCTCTCTCTCTCTCTCTCTCTCTCTCTCTCTCTCTCTCTCTCTCTCTCTCTTTCTCTTTCTCTCTCTCCCTCCCTCTTTCGATCAGGGGTTATATTATAACCAGTCATCTCAAAGCGGTCGAATGATAGTGGCGACAGACTTTGGAAGAAATAATAACAAATACAGTGTTTCCCTTATTTCATGTAGTAATTATAATTTCAAAAGTAAAATTAAAAAATCTGTTTACTTTCATACTAAAGAGGTGATGTTGTTATAGGGAGATAACGCTTTAACCCAGTTGCGAAGATGTAGGCATTTTGTGACAGCTTTATCCCTATCCACTTACCTCTACTTAGGTTGATGCTAATATCGGCTACCTGTTTGATCGCCTAGCTGAGACAGGTCTTGATCAGAACACCAATGTCATCATCGCCAGCGACCACGGCCACGTAAACGTTGAGACTGAGGACTATGTCATACTCAGTGATTACGTGGACATCCAAGCCGACGTTGATTTCCTGATCGCCGACTACGGCCCCATGTTCCAGTTGGTTCCAAAGAATACAACAGATGACAAAGTATGCTCTTGATACCACCGACACACATAAGATAGCACCATCCGACCAACAACAGACCGATCTCAAATTTACATCACACCGAATGGTCACTTATCGGTCTGTTTGTAATCGAATTGAAAATCGTCAGAGGGTGTGACTGACTTATTGCGTTATGATTTGTTATGAAGAAGAAAAAAGGAATTGGAAATTGGAATTCTAGAAAAGGAGGGGGAGAAAAAGAAGAGAAGGAGAAACATATAAGAAGAAGTAAATGAAAAAGACGAATACGACGAAGAGAAAGAAGAGGAAGAAGAAGAAGAAGAAGAAGAAGAAGAAGAAGAAGAAGAAGAAGAAGAAGAAGAAGAAGAAGAAGAAGAAGAAGAAGAAGAAGAAGAAGAAGAAGAAGAAGAAGAAGAAGAAGAAGAAGAAGAAGAAGAAGAAAAGAAGAAGAAGAAGAAGAAGAAGAAGAAGAAGTTGATGAAGAAAAATGAAGACCTTGGAGAACATGAAGCAAATTAAAACAATACAATGTAATAGGTTTAAATAAATAGATTACGATGAAGTGGAAGCTAGAAAAAGTAGAGAGAGAAGAAGAAGAAAAGGCGATTCATAACTGAGAAAGGAGCAGACTATTCTCCATATCAACTGTAAAGATATCATTTTCTTTCCTGCCCAGGTTTACAACGCACTCAAGAACGCTCATCCAGCTTTGCATGTCTACAAACGAGAGGAGATGCCAGAAAGACTTCGCTACCGAGATAATCCTCGTATATTACCTATCGTAGGATTCGTTGATCCAGGCTGGCATATGCACTCCAGGGTTAGTTCATTATGTACAGTCACAATTTTTTTCTGTTTAACTTGCATTATATTTCTCTTTTTAAGATATGTATGTTGTTGTTTTTAACATTTACTTATTTTAATATTTATGCATTGTTATTGTTTAATTTTGTATTGTATCTGATTATTCATATGTATTTTAATATACCATGTACGGGCATGCTGAAAACAGCTGTCAAGCTGAAAGCATGTTTTTTAATCACCGTATTTAAATAAATAAACAAAGTAACGACAAACAAACAACTATCTTACCGACCACCTCTTTATGAAGGCCACTCCATATAATGACTTCCTATACTCATGTATCCATCTACGAGTAATATAAGGTTTATTTTGTAGAACATGTATTTATAGTGACCACTTGTCATAGATTACTTATCTTTTTTATGTGACTGTTTGGAGACAGCTCGACTTCGTTATGTAAGTGGTGTTTGTTTAAAAATATAGATAGCAGTAAAGTAGCGGGTCCTCAATTTTTCCTTCTTGGAGGGTTGCAAAATTTGTTTGATTTCATTTCGGCAGCTTCGAGATGAACTCGGAGAGCAGGGGGAGAGGTAATTTCTACCGGGAGTACCTGTCACTAGTCTTGTCCGTATCCTACCCCAAGTCTCGATCAGCCACTTATTAATCAACCTAATAACTCAGTATTATCTTTATTACTAATGTTGTGGTCTTGATTTGCCTTGTAAATCCTAATAGATGATAAAACAACCGAAATGTAGTTGACCGCACCAGTCGGAGATGGCAGTATTTATTTACTATGTTGCTCTTGTTTTGAGCAAGGCAAAGTCGAATTTTCATTCATCGATAGGTCGCTTACATTTTTCCCTGATTTCTTTTTCGCAGATGTTTCTGCATTTATTGACAAATTTAATACAAAATATTGAAACAACATAGTAGTATATAATATGAATGATTTACATAAATAACACAACTGAAATACTAACAAAAAATACATAATTGAGAACTATAGAGATAAATATTTTAAAAATCAAGATAAATGTAGAGGCCAACTATCATAAGCAATATGCTTAAGTCGATAGCAGCCGGGAAAGGAGGGGGGCACATTACGCTTGCATAGGAGTATGTAGGAGAATGGAGTGTCACGTAAACAACAAAAAATTCAGTGTGTCATCATTTTCAAGAACATTTTAAAAACTCAAAAGTCTATATTAAAAACGTCACCATCTGGCAAAATAATGCAGATGCTCTTTTGTGTGCCGACCCAACCTGACATTCTTGATTCTCTCATTTTTATTTAAATAACTTGTTCAATTTTTGTATTTATTTATTCATCACCATTTATTTCTTTTATTAGAAAGGACTGCATCCACTGGCCGACGTCGCCTCCGACCATGGTTATGACAACAAATGGAAGGACATGAAGTCATCCTTCTACGCCCAGGGACCCTACTTTAAGAAAAATCATCGCGCCCCTGCACTTGAATCTGTAAGTAGTATGACCTCAAATTGGTGGATGAGAGCAAAGCTGACGAGAAAATTGTATCGAGAGTTGAGTTGCGTATACTGAAATTCGGCACTGAAGTGAACAATTTAGCGGCCCGAATTCACAAAGGAGGTTTGTCGACAAACCTTGGTTTTCGTGCGTCATATGACGCGTTTTGACGCGTTTTTACAAACTAGGTTTGTAAAAAACGCGTCATGGCCCGCGGTCCCACTGGCCGATGGACACAAAACGTATGCATAACGGACACAGCGGACGAGCAAAATTTCGGGTGTGGCTCCATCCGTTTTCATCCGCTCCAGAAATGGACAAAATTTGCGAAAACAGAACGGAAAATAACGGACGTGGGTAGTATATAGAGGGGATGTTAAACGGATGTTCATCGGAAGCCTAGCGGATGAAAGCGGATGGAAGTGGATGACAGCTTTGAATGCTTTATATACGAGATGCATACGCTTACATCCTTTCTATTTGCTACTAACGATGTATAGACGTTCCATGTACCTTATCTTTCCTCCCTCTTTCCGTTTTCAGCTGCAGCGGATGTGAGTTGCGAGGATGCCCAGAGGATGCAGAGAGGATACAGCGGACGTTTAACGGATGATAACGGACATAGAACGTTTGTTGCTCGTATTTGTCGCGGATTTACATCGTACACGGCGGAAGTTCATCCGTTCTAAAAGTTTTGTGCAGCTCAAAACTTTTTGCGCGGATGAAATCACAGTGGACGGATGCTCGATGGATAGAGCGTATGAAACACGTATGCAATGAGTACACAACGGATGCAAAGCGTTTTCCAACGGATGGCAAGATTTTTTTACGTTTTACATCCTCTTTGCATCCGTAAGTGCAGAGGGACCGGGCCTTAACGCGTCATATGACGTACATAAACCTCGGTTTGTCGACAAACCTCCTTTGTGAATTCGGGCCAGCGTGTTTCAAAACCGTGATTCTGGGCTGAAAATTGGTGCGTACGCAGACTTGAAAAATATTAAACATCAATTATCAATAATCGTAGAGATGTGGTCCAGTGGTTTAAGCACTTGACTTGCAATTCAAAGGTCGTGGTTCGATCCCCGATACGTCACTAATGTCCTTTGGCAAGACATTGATCTACGTTTGCCACACTCGACCCAGGTGAGGTAAATGGTACCTGGCAGGAATTCTTTCCTTGAAATGCTGGAGGGCTGTAATGTCAGCTAGGCTAAAGCCAGGGTAATGCGCCTCGGAATCGAATTTCTAGATAGACGGCGCTATAAAAGAAATGCCTATAATTATTATTATTATTATTATTATCTTCTTCCTTTTTCACTCTTCAAATTTCTATGGGGTACGTTGGGGTGCAAGAAAATTGTGGACGCAGGTCCCCTTATATTATTACGGCTACGCTTCTATACTACTATACAATATTATTTGTGTACTACATACTGTTAACATCACTGTAAAAGTGGGTGATAGGTGGGATCGACCATCTGGACTACAGGATGAACATATAGGAGTCATGACCTATATAAAATAAAGGGCAGGCCCAACCTTTTGTCGACGGTAAACATTTACATGATACCGTATCCCTCCAGCAGTTAATGTCGAAAGTTCTTAAATTTGTCAAAATCTCTCTGTATGTCATCATTAGAAGCACACGCCAACTCTCTCTCTCTCTTCTTTCCCTCTCTCTCTCCTTCTCTCCTCCATCCTTCTCTCCTTCTCCCCGCCCCCTCTCTTTCTCTCCCTCTCTACCCCCCCCCCCTCTCTCTCTCTCTCTCTCTCTCTCACTATCTCTCTCTTTTCCCTCGTTTGCCCTCGTTGCCCTCATTCGTTAGATAGCTCCTCCTTTAATTGTAACTGGAACCAAACTCAACTTTTTTTCTACGAATATTGTTTTGTTTCATCTCCGGAAGATTACTTTGTAATTACTTGATTACAACATGGTTGGACATTATAAAGCTAAGCATAGGGCTGTCAATGATATTTTTCATTGATGCCTGTTTAAAGATGTCGAATATAAAACCACTTCAACGCGATCATGTCCTCTTTTGCACTTCCGAGTTGACTCACCGTCACCTGTTATCAAAGGGAACCTGGAATCATTTGATTTTGTGATGATATTCACAATTCACAAGTCTTTACATAAATCGACAAAATGTCTTTTACCCAGCTGACTGACAATTTTTTGGGAGGGGGGGGGGGGGGGCGTAGAGAAAGTATTCCTTGACCAGGATCATTGGCAATTTAATTAATTTCTTTCATAGTCGAAGGGGGTGTCAGTTAAGCTTTCCGACAAGAATGCCCTAACCAAAACTTTAAAATATCATCGAGTTTAACTGAGAAGCTAACTTGCCGATGACAAATGTTAATGGGAGTTAAAGCCCCATCTTAACTTCTTTGGCGACCCCTTGTCCTAATTTTGGAACACACACAAAACAAAGGTTAACCCAAAAGAAGGGCACTTGATGAAACCAAACTTTGCTTTATATTTCTATCATAATTATGCATCGTATATGAACCATATCGCAAGGTCATCATGCATTTTGTTTCCCCATTGCAGGTTGATTTATACAATCTCATGTGTGAGATTCTCGACATCGAACCAGCACCAAACAACGGATCACGTGACCGCTACGTCGATATGTTAGATTCGTCGACCTCGAAGCTGACTTCAGCGTCTTTGATGACCGTTATCCTGTTCATGCTTAGTACTATCATACTGTCTTTTAACTAGACTTTTAACAACATTTGTAGGGGCGTACTTAGACCATGTAGAGGCGTTGGAATAAATTGTCCTATGAACATAAAAATAGCATCTTTTTGCAATATGCCGCTAAGGTTCTAAAAGTCCCCAATTTACAGATTTAAACAAAAATGAATTGGTTTTCCAACATTCCCCCCCCCCCCCCGACACACACACACACACATTCCCCTCATTCGACACTTCTTATTATTTGCAACTTATTGCATCCGTTTATCACGTTTATACCGACAATATACTACATGCACGTACAAATTGTAAATTACAAAGGCAATTTATTGCAATATAAGAGTACGTCCATATTCTCTCTCATTTTCCATACTCTAATTTCAGTTTCTGACAATACTTTGGACTTTAAAACAAGCTGCAGGGCAAATAGATATTACAATTAAACAATTTATCAAAGGTAAAATAAAAATTCGAATCAGTGTTTTAGGCAGGGAGATAACGAAGGAAACGCATGGTATGTAAACAAATTGAATATGTAGAAAAATGTAAATAAGTTTAGGCACGTCTCTAGTATTTTTCACATGTAAAATTTTAACAGACTAGTGTAGCTAAAATATGAAACAAAAAGCAGAATCTTATTCTTAAAATGATATTTACTGTAATTATTTCATACGTGATAAAAAAAAAATTGCAGGCTTGTGTGAAATGTCTTTTTAGATATTGATCTAAATAGTCGACTTTAATGAAAAATATAGATGGGCCTATATCAAAAGATTAGAAAAAGAAAAAAAATCTATTTTTTTGAAACGTTATGGCAAATGTATCACCATGTCAAATAATGTTTTTTTGCATTAATAAATCATAATGTATGAAATGATGTTTGCGTCTATCGTACATGTAGCCTACATAAAAACATTCATTTTGTATATAGCGCTTAATCATGTTAATATTACATGTGATAATTTCAGCAGCATCTCGAGCCGAATATCTTTCATCTCCTTTTCTCTCTCTTTCTCACTTTTCTTATTCTCTCTCTTTCTCTCTCTCTCTCTCTCACTCTCTCTCTCTCTATTTTCTCTCTTTCTCCCTCCCCCACCATCTCTTCCTCCATCTCATTCTCTCTCTCTTACCCTTCATCTCATTGTATTTCCCCCTTTTCTTTCTTGCTAGCTCACTGGCTCCCCCTTCCGTATCTCTCTCTCTTTCTCTCTCTCTCACACTCTCTTACTCACTCACTCTCTTTTCCACTCCCTGCCCGCCGCCCGCGCCCCCTCTCAGCCATGTTGGAAAAAACAAAACTTTGTATAAGACTTTGCCATTGTTTCTATATATCCATCACCAAATTAAAGCGACAGGTTTATAAGGACTTGACCTTTGAGTCCCATGGTTGACTTCACTGATGGATTCAAGCTAACCTCAAATGAACTTCGGTAAGGCATATCCTTTTAACGCGAAACCTCTTCTGCCAAGAGCCAGAATGGCGCTAAGTGATAAGTTCTCAATAGATGACTTAATTTGTTTGAACAAGTCGTACTGACTTAATGTACCCCGATGAATGGATGTCAAGATTTCCCAATATATATTCTGCCATGTCTTTGTGAAGTCTGTGACCAATAAAATAAAGTAGGATATTGAAAAATGACAAGAATCATGGAATAATGTGATCAAATTAAAATACGCCCTTACAGTTCTCGCCAGCCCTTCCCCACCCTCCCGCCACTTCTGCATACACTTATTTGAATACTTTATATACCAACTTTTGTTAATGCTGTTATGAACAGGGGCGGACTGCCTTTGGAGAGTTTGATGTGGTTGAGCAAGGAAACCTCGAATCTCCTTGGTTTGAGAAGTTTTGCCAATTAGCCGCTCGATAATTTGACTCGAGGTCCAGTTGATTTTGGTCTGCGGGCCAGTTAATAAGTATGTTTAATATAGATTGAGGCACATTCGATAAGACCCAACCAAATTTCAATTCCTGCCCGCCTCTGTTCATAGGTTTGTGAATAAAGCAATGGATTCCGGTTGGATATTGCACATTAATAAAGGTATCCTTAATGATAACGTCTTCATCATTACACACATGGTCGGATGACGAGTCGATTTCCCGGTGCTCCGCGCTTGCCAAACGCTTCAAATAGCCGGAACTCGACAGGCATCCGATGTTTATTATAAAAGAAAACTTTCGAACTATGAGGTTCGTAATAATGATAACTAATTGTCCGATTTAGTGGATCCTTTTCGAAGGGGTAAAAACCGAAAAGGGAAATTTCGTCGCAGAAAAGCGAAGCGACGGAGAAAGCTATCAGGCCTGTGGATGGGTTCTTGTTTTTCCATAATCTGTAAAAAGAACGAGAAAAAAAAAAGTCATCTTTTTAAGGCAATGCCAAATGCGATTCAATTTCTTATATTGAAATAATAAGCAACGTGCTTCAAGATAATTCGTTTTAAGATGATAGTCTTAAGATAATAGTCTTGAGATAATTATTGGTCACTAAAATCATTGCTTCCGTGAATCCTTTTTTCCATGAAGAAATATGAACTCGACATAATATTCACGATACATGAAATAAAGAAGATGCCCTTTAGGAGGGCTGCCATGTTTTTTAAATAGTCTTGAATCATTACGTTGCATTCTCTCTCACTCGGTTATATCTTTTATACATTTCACTTTTTCGCCATCTCAATTTCATACCAACTTTTTATCTGTATGAACTAAAGAAGATTCTTCAAAGTAAAATGGGTCATCTTGGTTCGATTAAAGCGAAAACTTACTTTTTGCAAATTCCCTGCATCACTGTCGGACTGTATGCCCACTGAGGACCAAAATGGCGCCGGTTTCCATGGTGATTCTGAAAGAACTCTCCTGTCACAATGCCAAGTCTGTCGATGTATCCTCCTTTCGTGTACCATATTACCCCATCCCCTGCCTGGTTCATCCGCTCATCTAGCTCGGCACAATCCTTCATGATGTCATCCGTTTGATTGCGCGCGCAACTCACTGCGAGCAATAATTGCTCCCAATTCATCGTCGTGATCGATACCTTCGATCCCACGTCGTCTGCGTAGATTCCGCCGCTCGGTGCGAGGTTCATGCGCAACACGAGGTCGTGCGCGTCGATGCTCGATCCGCATTTACTCTGGGATAGTATTCCAGAGTTGCCGACGAGTGCACATCGTCGTGGCTGCCACCTAATAGTATCTGACATCGTATCGTAGTTCGTTTGATGACGGTTTGATGCATTAATGTACTTGAAGTTCTTAGAATTTACATTCCGATGAAAAACCTGGATGGCATCTCGGAGTTCTACTACAGCAGAAACCTTTTTTCTAGGGATGAAGACAAAAAAACAAGAATGTTTTATTTCTTCAGTCTAGATAGAAATAGTGCTCTATCAAGCAATTTTCGTACACACAAATATGTTAAAGGTGATTGAGATTAACTTATTATTCAAAACCAGTGTGTCGGTCATATCATTTTATCTTGTAAAAAACAAATCATCAATAATTGCAACTGTATTATAGGCAACTATTTTAAATTGAAATGCGCGAGATAATTTTTTTCACCTTCTAAAGATATTTCATCAAATTTCTTTGCGTGCACAGAATTGTTTTTTCTGTTCAGTCATTTCTCACCTAATTCTGAGTATGGTTTTAGAAGTCGTTCCACCCTCGCTCCTTCGAAACATTGTTCGTTCAGATCCACGTCCTGGCAAAAGAATAAACACAAAATTAAAGTGCTCATATTTTACTCAACAAATTGATTTGAGAGCCGGTATCGACGGCAGAGCTTAAATTTCGACGAACCACAGAAATCCCCATTTCCTCATTAAGGTATCTGAATGTTTTGTACATTATTGTTACTCAATGAGGCCCATGTGCACCATTATCATCCCAGGACTTCCCCGAAATAGTAGACTCCTGTGAAATTTCAAACTTATCTCCCCTTCCCTTATTTGCGAAGAAATTGAGAGAGAGAGAGAGAGAGAGAGAGAGAGAGAGAGAGAGAAAGAGAGAGAGAGAGAGAGAGAGAGAGAGAGAGGGGAGGTTGGGGCGGGGGTACGGTAAAGGAGAGAAAGAGGTGGCAGGGGCATGAGGGCGACAAGAATGGGGAGGTAGGGTTCGAAGTGGGGCACATTTATGATATACGAAATGTACAACGTTGAAGAAAGATCTAGGGTGCACTATCAATAATTCATATAGACTGCTTTGCAAGGAACTCACTTCTTATCGTTTCGTTGTTGGCCTCTGTAATGAGCCCACCTTGTGTATAATCAAAATTGGTGCCTGGATCTGGAAAAATACGAGATACACATCGAAATTCAATATGAATATGGAGCTGATGTAAACTGATGAGAATAAGGATGATAAACAAAAAGTTGGAGTTCCAATAGTAATGCAATTCATTCACTGAGATCCACGCGTCAATGACACTAAAATTAGTTGAACTAAAATTAACTAGATTTTCGAGAGCAATTTGATAATCATTGACTTTCGAGAACAGCAAGGTTACAATTCACTTTTGTTATACTGTATATGGATGTGTCGTGGTATATTGGATCATTCGCTTGACTCTTATATGGGTTGGAGGTTCGATTCCCAGCCCGGCAGTAACGTCATTTGGCAAGACATTAATTCACATTTGCCATTCTCTACCCAGGTGTAAATGAGTAAACCTGACATTATTGCTGAGGTGCAGGGATCTCAAAAATAACAGCTGATGAGGCTTCCCTGGGTATAATATGTGGATGCGTATGTGCTACTTGAAAATCTGATGGAAGATAGGCTCAGTAATACACTGCCCGGTACTGGGAAGCCAAATTAACCTTGTGAAAAACTTTCTTTGCCCTACAATACGTGCTAGACATGTAGGCTATATAAAGCCAAAGTTCTAGGGATCAATTCAGAATTAAACCTGGAAAGGTCATGGCGAGTATACACAGATCCGAAAACACATATACTTTATTCAAACTTAAATTACCGATTAATTTAGTTGAATGTCGGCCAGACGAGGAGAAAGAGGGGTAGAAATCGTTTGTGACGACAGCTTAATGATTGAATGATAAGTGTCGTGGGAATAGAGAAACTGTTTAATCGCTCAAAGTTAGTGCGACCAGACACTATGTCTTGTGTAAGAATGGATTGGAGGACTTTCCCCATGAGCATTAGGTAAATAATGATATATTCCAAGAAAACATGACGAAAAGAGAAGAAAACAGAAGAAAGAGAGGTAATCCCAAAATGATGGCAATGGGAAGACAATGGCGTAGCGTAGGTCTCCCAGTGAGGGAGCATAGGAGCGTTCGGGAGGGTGAAGGGCTGCATGGGGTCGGTCTTAGTCGAAGAATGAATTGCCAACTTGCAAGATTGCTTATTATTAAGGGGTTTCGAGAAGACGTCCAGGCGTCTTTTTTTTCCTTTTCTATTAACCTTTCTCCCTTTCTCTTTTTCTATTTACTCGATTATTTTTTTTTTTCGTTGTACATTTAGACGATCAAGGGCCGGCACGTGCCCCATGCATTCGATGGCACTGTGGGAACGGTAAGATAGAGATGCAGAGCAGTTACAGACTGTCTGGAGAAGTGATTTGTGATGAATTATTGTTTTAGAGGCAAAGAAGGAAATAAAGAAACACTTGATACTATCGTGAATAACCTGAACGATGAAGGCGAAAACAAAACCCTACAGTATTAGGCCTATACATATTTGCATTAAAAGGCCATTTAAATTCCATGTGTATATAAAATATATAGTCAATGTTCTTTGCTCAGGACTACGAGGCGAGGTGCGCCTCAAGTAAACATGACGAAACAATTATAATGATATACATAGATACACAATGCAACCAGTTCGAGAACAAAACAAAAAGTAAATAACCAGAAATCATCCCCCCCCCCCCCCCCCCCTCAGTGAAAAACCAGCTCGTATCCCTATGAATCAATAATTGGATCATTCTTTTCTCATCCTTAAAGAGATGGTTTATTGATTTCAAACTTGACTGAATTTGGTATCATTGCAATCGAAAAATTACACTGAGTAAAATCATTACATTTGTGTAACTTGTACATTCGAGCGAAATTTATAAAAGTTGATTGAACTTGACGAAAAATCAACCCACGCAACGCCCCTAAAACATCATAAGCCAGCTGATTTTCGAAGTGACATCACAATATGAACAGCGGGCCGCTCAGCTGAAACGATTGACGACGCGAGTTGTAGTTTGCGTGCGATTTGCATTGACTCTCGAGTACCGTACCCATTTATAACTAACGCTGTTTACCTTCATCAAAATCCCCTGGAAATATGGATATGGACGAAAACATACTTGAGTATACTCCAGAAGGCTCCTCCATGGCATGGTTTGGTTCTTAATCTGACGTTAGTCTAGATAAATGGTATATAACTTCCAAAAAGCGATGGAATATATTGTCGATGTAGCGTTCAAGTTTCCCGTAGCTGGTAGCTGTGCGTGCGTACTCTGTGCATTGTGTGCAATACACTGACTTCTATAATGCGTGCATCACATCTAGCGCAGCTTGCTAGCCAGCCTACCCCGTAGCCCGGCGCTCGAGCTAGCCGTGAATCGCGAACCGGACTGATCTGTTTCTCTCGGTTTATCAGGGTCCTATACGACTTAATTTATCAAAAATGTAAATTAATCAGCCTAATCACACATTTTTGTAATGAATATCTGGACAATTCTATGTAAATTTGTCGCCTATTTCACTCCAAAAGAGTCGTTAGGTCAGCATGCAAAATGTCCTTTGCCTTCCCAGATCAGACACATACACGCTGAAGTGCCCTCAGAATATGTGATTATTTCCCGATTTTTATGCTCAAATGTGACGGAAAAATAAATAAAAATCAAACAAACATTTGTAGAAAGTATCATTTATTCAGTGTATCTCATTCAAAATGCCAAAAAAGAGGAAATATCACCACTGGCGGTAAATATACAAACAACGTTAACCCATATCTGAAAATTGCAATGGGTATCCAACATTGTCCCGAATGTGTGATGTAGGTTGTTCATATTGTGACGTCATAGTTTCGCATGTGAAATAACGCCGTCAATTCACTTAGTGAGTGGGTTCAGGAAAGGGTAACAAAATTGCATTTAATTTATTCCTCACAACAGTGAGGGCTTCAAAAGTGCTTTGCTCAATTTGTTAATGTTCTCAGCAATCTGTAGAGGTGTAATTTGCCCATTTTCCACATTTCAATGAACCATCTCTTTAACGGTAAATGTTTAGATGTCTCATTGCATCCGCTCTCGAACCATTATAATAGCTTTTACAGCTTATCAACAAACAGTGAGATCAACATGATTCATGTGAGGCAGTGGGTCACACGATGTCAGTGACCAGGAAAATATAATGTCAGAAGAAAGAATATGGATCGGAAATAAAGGACCTGGGAATGTTTCACAAAGACTCAAGATCAACTTAAGATGGATTTGAACTATGACAGGCGATGTATGCTCTTAAAAGTCTGGAACCGGATGTAAAATTAGACGAACGAAAACTTAGAAATCATGATCTTTAGATAATGTTTTTCCTTCAATAATATCAACAAATGTAAATTCTGTAGATTTGTGACATCCCTAGAGAGACCAATAGTGAGAGCAACCAGTGGAATGAATGGCCTGCCATAGTTCATGTCTAACTTAAGTCGATCTTAGTCTTTGTGAAACACCCCCAGAAGAAGGAAATAAAATGAACAACTAAGTAAACGGACCTAGAGCAATCCAGGGCTATAACAAATATGGTTTTCCGTTGACATACCTGCACAGAAAACATCCCTAGAGCAATTGTTTTGATACGCCAGTAGTTATGGGGCAACACATTATAGCGCCCTTCAAAAAGGAGAAGAAAAAAACAAGCAACCGTCCCAAAATCCTAGGTAAAATAATATGAAGAGTAATTGTTTTTCTTGTTTTCCTTCATAATTCGAATTACAAACGAACGCGCGGTTTAGTGAGAGTGAACATAAAATTAGTATGTGAAATATTAAATAAAAACATTGCATGAAACGAGGCAGTCTAGCTTCGTCATGGTTACTTCACCACGAAATAACCCCCGCATCTCAAGTGAAGAAACCCGATGAAAGATTCATCACAAATTCCGGTCGATAATTTGAAACTATTCCGATCATGTTCGAAAGCCAATATTTTAACGAGACGTCTAATACCGTATGTATGATATGAATCTTATCAATCATATAAAATACTGACTTCTATACTGATTGTAGAAACAATCAATCAAGCACTAACTAACGTTTCGAGGAGAAGTTGTGGTTAAATTTTGTATAATATGCTTAATTCAATGAGTACTATGTACTACTACTATTTCATTCGACTAATCATTACTTTGTAGTTAAACTAAACAGGCTAAACAGACATTTACCTAGGTGCGTAATAGATATCGGATATTTGGATATATGAATAAGTTTGTAAGTATGTAAATAGAAAAATATATAAATATATATAGATATGCGAATAGATATACTAATAAATCAATGAATCAATAAATGAATACATACATAAAATGAATAGATATATGATAATATAAATGAATGAATAAATGAATAAATACAAACATACAAACATACGAACACACACAGACACACCCACGCAAGCATACAAAAAGAGTAACAAATAAAATTAGGAGTATATTGACTATAAATCCTCCAATTTATACAACATACAAATTATGAAAGGAAATACAAATTTCCATCTGATCATGACCATTTCGCTAGGGGAATCTTGTATCTAACCTAACCCCTTCATTCAGTTTCAAGTGAAGAAGCTCGATGACAGACTCATCACAAGTTCCGATCAAGAATTCGAGCCTCTGTCTAATCATGTTCGAAAGCCAATCTTTAACAGACATCCGATTGTATCATATCAAATACTGATTTCGATTCCAATATGAGAAAACTATCCATCAAATTCTACCTATAGTTTTTCTAGGAGAGGTTGTCTTGGTAACCAGGATATTCAGTATACCACGTTTCGATCAGTTTCAAAACCAATTATATCTCAAGGTTAATGAAGGTCCCATGGAAATTCGCCAGAACGGTGAGAGCAGAAGGTTTAGCTTCCACCTTATAGACATGATAAAATATGTTACGACAAAAGCTGTTGGAATCCCCCCCCCCCTCTCCAATCAGTTGAATTATAAGCACTTATTTTACATATACAAGAAATGAACATA
>JAVYIG010018541.1:0-18872 GCA_035222895.1 Strongylocentrotus droebachiensis | reverse complement strand
CCTATAAGTCCGGGGTTAAGCTTATTCCAACTTTCTGTTCAGACTTGTATTAACCAAAGTGGGCTAGCCCCACCTAGAGTACGGGGTAAAGCCGGCCCTGCAAAATAGCAGGGCTAACCCCGCAAATTGTGGTGCTAACTCCTGCTAACTCCGCAATTGCGGTGCCAAGCAAAATGAATAAGAACAGAAACGAAAAATAGTCCGGTACTACGCAATGGAGCGAAGGAGCCCACTGTCTAATCAGAGAAAACATATTCATAAATATGCATTTCCTGTAAAGCACTACCGGTGCGAAAGGCCATGTGAAACGCACTTATTGTGCTTATTGTGCAATGTTATGAAGCGCAGCTGCAGAAAATGCCCTAATGAATATTTCACGATATAGAGCTAGGTCCGGGGCTAACGAATTGCAGTGAGAACAGCGTGAATTTTCTTATTCCGGAATAGGCGCTAGTACAGGGCTTAAAACAGTGTGCGTGAAAAGCCAAAAAGGTTAGTCCCGGGGTTAAGGATAGTACGAGGTTAAAACAAAGTACGGGGTTATTAAACAAAAACCAGTGTGAAAAGAGTATTTGTGAAACACCCCCTGGTTGCCTAATCAAAGTCAGTGATGAGGCTGCAAAACTGCTGAATTTACTGTCCCTGATTCCGCCTGGGGAAGTGGCTGCACGTGGTTATATTTAAAAGCAATGATGGGTCTAGGCATGTCTTTAGCTGGGTATTGAAAGTGGAGGTCACAAGAGCAAAGGATCAGAGGGTCATCACAAATGTACTAAATGTTGGAAGGGCCTCTGCAAATTAAAGGACATTCATTGTACATGTACATGAAGGGCTATATCCTATATCATATTAAAATATGGGAATACTTTACATTAAAACATGACATCCATTCACATGACTAGGTTGATACACAATTTGAGTGTGGCTATACTGTGTGGAAGGCCTTTTTATTGTCTGTATTAAAGAGGTAGGTGGTCTAGTGGATATGTCACAGGGAGTTTGGATCACATGGTTCGCGGTTCGAGTCCCAGCGTCACGAATGTCCTTTGGCGAGACATTAATCTACACTTGCCACTCTACACCCAGGATAAAGTAATTGGGTACCTGGTAGGAAGATATTCATTGAATGCTTTAGCTCCTTATCATGACGGCTCAGCTACAGCCGAGGTAATAATGTGATATTTTGTATTGAGTGCAATACAGTATACTCTTATAGTACTGTAGGTGTGCAATATGAATGGAGTCTTATACATTGTCTCTGTTCTATCCTTGGTATTGATTTAGACGAGTACAGTTCTCATACTCTGCCAAGCTCTTGGGGATCATCATTCTCATACATAACCTATTACTTTTCATACATGTGCAGTGTATATCAGAGTGAGCCACAAGAGGTTTTAAAATCAGTCACAGGTTTAAAGTTATTCTCAACCAAAAATCATGTTTGAAAACATTTTTTCATGTTTAAAAAATGCTTCAGGTTGCCCCAGGGAGCCTCTATTAAAGCATCACAGAGCCCTAGAATGTGGCTGCAAAGGGCTTGTCCCTTCGTGCACACATTAGCTCATACTCCTTCCAAGTCGCGATTTTTGCCACCTTTAATTTTGCGAACCACCCTGATATACATGTACATGTATATGGACAATGTATACTAGACTCCTTAAAAAACAATGATAAAAGGACTATAATAAAGCTACGCTCCACATGTACATATACAGTCCAGACCGCAGCCGGTGCGAAAACCCTCTATTTTACTCAGCACGTATGCAAGAATTTACGTGTCTTGCATACGTAATGAGTAGTGCAGACGGTCTTCCCGATCGGCAGTTTTTTGCCTTTATAATTGTTCATTTCTCATGAAATGGGGGCTTATTTTAAAGATAAGAAGTTGCACTCTCCATATACTTATATGACAATCATGTTAGATATATTTTGGAAACAGATATTTCGCCTTGAAAATGGGGTTTTTCGACGATAAATCTATCTAAAGAGTAGGGCTGATTTTCACATAGAAATCATTCTTGCGTCAAGAAGATGTTATAATCAGCATAAAGCATAAATATTTTTCTTTACAATGATATCAAAATTATTATATTTTACGCTGTACCAAAGTCAGGAACCAAGAAAAATCACGCGAATGTTCATGAATAATTAAAAGAAGTAGTAAATTTTGCCGATGTGATAATAGAGAGTTCTGATTGGTCAACTACGTCAACTACGTCACATAAGTTTCGCTTTGGTTTATTAGCATTCTGAATACCACATTTTGGTAACCATGCGTTGTGGCGTGCGCCTGTAATGCACGTGCGCGCAAGCCGTCTTGACAACAATCTAAGGACCCGAGATCAAATACCTCACCTGCCTGATTGATGATTTTTTTTTTCTACTATATTTCTTTTTTAATCATTTTTCTATTTTTTTTTCGGCTAGTCGATGGCGCGGCGGAGCTCCCTGGAGTTTAATAATCAGTTATGCATTGCCATTGCTCAGACGGCGAGCGTGCACGAGTATGAAATCACACAATTTCGCGCTATCATAAAAAGAACAAATTGGTAATTTCCGGGTTTTTAGGGTCTTAATTACTATGATTATAAAAAGAACATAATTTTGCGTCAATTAGGTTTTGACATATTTTTGATCAGTGACTTTTCATCTTTCGAACGAATCTCAAAGTGAACAAATTGATTTTGTACCAAAGTCAGGAACCAAAAGTGAAATTCCCGGGTCAAAACAGCAGTTGAAATGTTACAAAAATAACGTCAATAAAAGTTGTGAAAAATTATTGTTTACAAATTGCGAAATATGGCAAATTACATATCAAACTGATGCTGAAAATCTCGAGAGTGATTTTCCGTTGCATGCTGCCATGTTGAATGAAGTTAACGACCCAAAACGCAGCTACATGTACACCCCTACAAATCTCACTGAAAATCGCATGGAAATTCAGCAGACGTAAATGTTATGTGATCGCCAGATATCGCTGAGTAAAAATCAGCTTTCAGCCTCATTAACGCGCGCGCTGCGGTCTGACTGTATATATGCATGCAGTAGTTCAAATTACCAAAAAAAATTCAGGCCATAGATTTACCGTATGATTTTCTCTCTCTTTGTCTCTCTCTCTCTCTCTCTCTCTTTCTCTGTGCAAGCTTTTAGACTAACAATAAACCTTCAAGGTTTACTTTTCGCTGTATTAAATGTACTTTAAGAATTCCCTATATCATAAAGCATCTTTTTATCCTGCCATGTATTACAATTGGCCAATTTTGTTGCATTCCCAAATAGCGTTTGATGCCAAGATATATTCTTAAAGAAACATAAGCATTGAAACTAGAAGTCAGTTTATGCATATTATACAAACTGGCACTACAAAAGCATTTTGACAAATTCAGTCCATGGCTGTCCTTTCTCATACATATTTTTCAATCAACTAATTGAACCAATAAAAGAAAAAGAACATTCTTGCCAATTTGCAGAAGAAAAGCTGGTGGCTTAAAGGGATAGTCCACCCCAGACTTTTCTTTAGCTGACGATATAGACCTAATAATACCATGAAGAATGATACAAGTCTCATTAAAATCCATGATCACATAACGAAGATATATCGACTTTTTTATCGAAAATCAGCCGCCCCCCAAATGCAAATGCGTTACATGGGCATGAAACGATCGCCAAAAAATAACCGATAGTATCGAAATTGTGACGTATGTTGCGAGCTGCCTTCTTATTTCGCAGACATTCACTTTCGCTTTCACTTTCATTCATGATTCGTCGTGTCAGTGCGATAACAGTGTACCGCGAGCGAAAGTGAATGTCTGCGAAATAAGAAGGCAGCTCGCAACATATGTCACAATTCATGCCCATGTAACGCATTTGCATTTGGGGGGCGGCTGATTTTCGATAAAAAAGTCGATATATCTTCGTTATGTGATCATGGATTTTAATGAGACTTGTATCATTCTTCATGGTATTATTAGGTCTATATCGTCAGCTAAAGAAAATCCTGGGGTGGACTATCCCTTTAAGCCACTTTTTACCCGTCACATCTACATGTACACTGACACCTGACAAACTACAAACCAAACAAAAACTCGCATTCAAGGACTGTTGGTAGTCCTACTACCCGTCCTCTTCAACCGGTGCTTTAGTCCTCTTTAGAACTTAAAGCTCAAATAAAGATTACTAACAGTCATTTTTCAGGACTACACATACTCCAGAAAGAAAGATTACAGACAGTCCTTTTCAGGACACCCCAATCCTCCCCCTCTCTCTCTCACATGGTGCAACTGTAAGCCTACTGTATATCTACATGCAAGCCGATACTTATAAGCAGCATCTCTTATTGTTGGTCCGATATATTTCAAACTTTCATCATTCTTTTTCTCTAATTTTTTTCGGCTTTCAACCAAATGAACTTATTAAAAGGGTTGGATTGCCCTTTAACCTCTAGGACCTTTAGACTGCTTTGGGTAAAGTGAAATATTCATAATATTGCTGTCCAGAATATTAAAGGTAAAGACCAGTATTGGAAACGCCCCAATTTCAAAAAATGAAATGGAAGCTCTTATTACCAATCATGTGAAAGAATATGTTTTGACTAATACATGATGATAAAAATATTGCCTGGAAACCGCCTACTAATTCATATATTTGGTAAATTAGTTAATCTATTGGTGTGTGAGAAATAAACGCACGTGTAGCGCACGTGTGCGTAGTCCCATATACATTTTTTTGTGTACAGTGCTTGTAACTTTACGAAGACTGGGCCAAATTTCTTATCATTTTGATGATTCCAGAACCTTGCAGTACACACCAATACTTATATGCTAGATGATCAACCTTTTCTGATCGATTCCACAACGTTTTCATCACAATGCAATCGCATGACCATAACTGGTCTTTATCTTTAAGTTATAGAAGGACTGATTGTTGAACGTACCTTTATTCTCTTAGACGGCATGCCAGTGAGATAGGCATCACTGAGGGGTGCCTGAGGGGTCTGGCGTCTTTGACGAGTGATGTCCTGCGTGATTACGGGTATCCACTCCTGCAAGGGAGATAAGACAGAAACAATGATGTACAGGTTCATCAATCTAATCTGCTAATAAAGTGAACCTGTTTATAAAGGCCGCTCAAGGGAGACAAGCAAAGCGGTCTTTATGAACAAGTGGTCTTTGTATACAGGTTCCTGTAATACATGTTTCAATGGGAAACAGTTTTCAACGGTACTTGGATGGTTGAATCCCTTGAATCCACTGTGGTCTCTACAAAGTAGCTCATAAGTGAAATGATGTTTTGTATTCAGGACTACGGAAAGAAGATATCATAGGGAACTTTGTTATACATGTCAGTACTAAAAGAACATAGAATGTATAGTAAACAGCAAAATTACCTTCTACTAATGAGAGTTTGTCATAATAGGGCTCTTTAAAATGGTGCTCTGAAATTTGCTTTGGTGACAGTTGCTCCGGGCTTAATTCCATCATAAGAATAGGGTTAATTGATTTTGGGTAGAGTTGGGTATATTTTTTGGTTGAAGTGAGGAATTTGATTAGCTTAGGAAATGGCCAGTGAGAATTTTTTGTAAGACCAAATGTCATACAACCCTTCATAGTAGGTTCCACTGTATTATGTCTTCTTTCACATTTTGCTTTTTCTTTTCTTATAGGAAATTCTGCTTATTTTAGAAAGAGAAGCAAACACCCAAATAACAAACAAACAAAGATACAGAAATCAACACTGAACAAATAGAACATTTAAAAAAGGACTGAGCACATAAACGACAGCTCCTTGTTTGTAAATTTTTTGTCCCCCTCATAAGAGAACGAGAGACACAGGCAGTCAGAGAGAACGAGAGGGAGAGACAGAGAGACAGACAGACAGACAAACACACATACATGTACAAACATAGAATGGGGTCAAGACGTTGACTTACCGGATCAACATGAGCTTGCCAATTATCAGCATCCATAGCCAGGGCTTCTGCTGGACTGCTTCTCC
Organism: Strongylocentrotus droebachiensis; assembly: GCA_035222895.1. NCBI lineage: Eukaryota > Metazoa > Echinodermata > Echinoidea > Camarodonta > Strongylocentrotidae > Strongylocentrotus > Strongylocentrotus droebachiensis. The sequence continues at coordinate 12,878 of JAVYIG010018541.1, read as the reverse complement.
TCATTGGTCTGGCTGTGGCCCCACCTATAGGGATTGCTGCTGGTCTAGCTGGCTGCTGTGTGGGTGCTGTGCTCCTTGCTCCAGGAGAGAGGTCTTGCACTGCTCTGGCTGGCTCCTGTACTTCAATGGCATCCTCAAATTCCATCGTCTAACAAAAGAAATAGAGAGAAAAATATGTCAAGACTACATCCCACAGTAAAAATTTCTTGTTTAGTGCTTCATGTGATCAAACATGTTCCCACTAAGAAACGATTCCCTCACTCGTTTTTAAATGTGTGATATTCCGCTTTTATATAGCGCTTACAACATCAATGATGTCTCTAAGCGCTTTACAGATATATTATTACCCCGGTCATCGGATTCAGGCTAACCCGCACACAATGTATGCACATTTCTCCATTCCCTGGAGAGCATTCCAGCCAGGCGTTTTTTAAGCGAACACTTGCCCATCTAACCACATTAACTTTTGCATCCTACCGGGAACCCATTTAACATCTGGGTGGAGAGTGGCAAATGTAGATTAACGTCTTGCCAAAGGACATTAGTACCGCGGCAGGACTGGAACCCTGTACCTTGTGATCTGCAGTCCGGTGACTTATCCACTAGACCACAACACTTCTTGATGTCAGAGTAAGATAATCTTTACTACTTTCCCCATTTGCAGCTAGCCAAGTGACCGCATTCTTGAAATCAGCTGATTTTATGGACAGCCAAGTTGTAACCTCCATCTACATGTATACCCCACTTCAGTGTTTCACTTTGCTAGCTCAAAATTATTTCAAGTCTACTCTCAATGAAAGTAATCAATTAAGATCTATTTTGGGGCTGTGCAGTCAATGGTCACTTTGAGTGATCTTTTTCAAACAAATAGAAATTAGCAATATGTCATTTGGGAAAAACGTTTATCTGTATCTTGTGTACCGTTATTTCAACCCAAAATGAAAAGTAACTTTATAAATACCAATGACTATAGTCTTTCAGGGCCCCAAATTCACAAAACTTGCCAACAGTGACAAATGACAGTTTTTGTGACAAGCTAGTGAAATCCTTGCTTCTGATTGGTTATCAGCAGATTTGTCACTGATTTTTGTCATTGAAAAAAGTTTGTGAAACTGGTCCTTGGTATAAATATAATGTAATAAGGACATAAGAAATTCTCATTCATTTATTCTTTGAATTTGACTGTGTACCTATGTCCTTTGGTACTCTCCAGCCTGGGGGGTGTTTCACAAAGGTCCTAAGTTGAACTTATCTCTATTAAAAGTTGGACTTAACAATTATGGAAAGCAGTTAGCATCTTTAAAAATATTTTATAAAAGTTATTTTAAAAGGCATCAAATGTTGATTCAAATCATTCATATTTTCTAGTATCAAGGAGATTTCATGTTCTTGATGTGGAATTTATAAAACGTCTAAAATACTTGATTTTTCACGTTTGAATATATTTTAATTTAAGGCTACAAATGGCTCTCCATAATTTTTAAGTCCAACTTAAAGTTAAGTTCGACTTAGGATCTATGTTAAACACCCCCCTGGTGGGAATTATTCCTAGAATGCTTTTAGCTCCTAAGGGCAGCTGGGATATAACCATGGTAATAATATTACATTGTAGGCGCCTTGAGCATCCCCTAAGATGGGTGCGCAAATGAAATGTACATGTAGCTGTTCTTATTACTATTAATGTCAGGAAGGCATATGCTGTCTACAATTTTGCACTTTAAAATATTCCTGATAAACTACGAACCTCATCACTGCTCTCTGATTTCCTGTCCTCCTCTCCACCTCTGCCTCGTGCCATACTGCAGCTATCCACTGGCATAGCAACGGATGAGGGGGTAGATTGCACTGGATTTGAGGTTGTTGTTTCTACTCTGGCAGCGCTCTCCTGGGCTGCTCGAGGTACTATTCAAATTTAAAAGGCAATGATGGAAATTGTTACCTTTAAAGTAAATTCTATGTATGTTATTACCAAAGAAAAACAAAACTCAGTCAGTCACTCAATAGTGTCTGACAGTGAAGTCTACATAGTAAACAGGTTTCCTTGCATAATTTGAAAAATAGGACACTGCTAACCTTTACATTTTACAGACAGGACATACGTGACATATTCATAATTCCTGCAAAGTTCTACAGAATTTGATGTCGGCTGCAAATGGGAGATAGTACCTTTAACGTTTTAATTGATTAGGCAATGCAGCAACTCAATTCTATAATAGGTATATAAAAAAAATAAGCCTTCAGGTAGGAGTTACACTATGATTTTGATGTTACACAAGTTTTCCTTAATAGAGTCAAGCCAGACTTATCCTAGGCTGTTTATCCAACATGTTTCAAGTGAAATACAAGGTGTAGGAATCGTACCTGCAGGAGTGTCCTCTTGATACACCATGTAGGGCATCACATCTTGCTCTGTGATCGTCCTGGCATTCATGAAGGCCTGCACATTGGCTAGGATGACCGGCATACCAAAGGCACTCAACTCAGGGCTACCTTGGGATAGATAGGCAGTCTGTCATGGAGACATTAAACAAAAACAGGTTACATTTTTTAAGGCATCGTTTAACAATGTTAACTCAGAGATGCATGGACCTACGTGGTATCAGTGTCTGTGATATGGTGTAATATTGAAGCCCTAAAAAATTGCGCTTCAAAATGATCAAAAAGTGCCTCAAAAAAGTTTTTTTTTTTTACCATACTCATTTCCTCAATAGACTGTAGTGTAATGAAAATGCAAAGTGAAATTTAGATTTTCAATTATAAATATCTTGATAATCAGACAGGTGATCGGCTTGTAAAAGTCATGGGATTCCTGAATGACCTAAATGTTTATAAACATGATTGCAGCATGAGCTAAATCAAGGATTTTGTTTAAGGATCTGAGACAAAGTTACCGGATCCCTTTAAAAGTAGAGCGGCTAGCTCAGTTGGTAAAGCAGTGGTCTCGTAATCCGATGCGCTAGTGCCCTTTGGTAAGGCATCTAACCTCCTCACCAGGTCCCTCGGAGAGGACACAAAGCCGTTGGTCCTCTGGTCGCTTACTAACAAGCATTTATGCTTTCTTAGCAGTCAGGTAAAATAACTACCACTAAACTAAAACTTATTTATGTAGACTATAGGAGGAACACTCAAATTATAAATTTTCATGGGGAAGCAAATGCAATTTCTTTGTCATGATAATATGTAAAATGCTATTTAATTTTTTTTTTGACATGTTGCCAACCTCTAACCTTGCTCCCAACCTCAAAATTAAAACAAAATATTATGAAATTCTGCTTTCAATTTCCCTGATTAAGTCTGATATTCAATGCCTGTTTCAAAGATATCAATACGCACACCAAAGAGTACGATAACATTTGGGCTAATTTTTATTCATGTATTGTTGCACTGCATATTACAAACATGCAGAATCCCTTATAGCACTATTACCAAGTCTCTCATAAAGGACTTAAAGCCGTTTCCCCCCTGGTTGCTTACTTGCAAGCATGAAAAATTGGAAAGAAACTTTATTTGACTCACCATTCTCAGCTGGAAATAGCTGACTGCATCATGTTCACTCCCTAGTACATAGATAAAGGCAGCTGCTATTTGCTGGAGAAAATTATTCATAATGAGTCTGATTTCATTGGGGTAGTCCAGTAAACCTGTAAAGAATAAACAAAAACAAAACAAAAGAAAAAAGAAGTTTATCATTGGTACCTTGGAAGCAACAAGTATTGCCCCTGTTAAAGTGGTTGAGGGGGTAGTCTTATACACTTGATTCGGATAGTTGAACGTGGAAGTGTCAGCAGCCATTACTAGGGGCTATACAAAATGCTAAGTAATATGATCTTACAAAAATACAGTTTTGTTAAAATTTCTGAATTGCTCTTTACATATGGTTCTTTTTTTTTTATAGATTTTGCACATTAAAAATCTCATATGTTAAATCAAAATGGCCTCGACCCTCAATTTTTTGCCGAAATGCTCCACTACTCTCAGTTTCCTTTCCCATCACTTTACTCACATCCAGTCATTCTAATTTGGTTGATGTTCTGTCCATCTCAACTCGTTCTTCTTCACATCCATCAAGGTAATAAACATATCAACATCCCCACCCACCCACCCACCCACCCACCCACCCACCCACCCATCCATCCATCCATCCACCCACCCATCCACCCACCCACCCACCCACCCACCCACCCATCCATCCACCCACCCACCCACCCACCCACCCACCCACCCACCCACCCATCCACCCATCCATCCATCCATCCATCCATCCACCCACCCATCCACCCACCCACCCACCCACCCACCCACCCACCCACCCATCCATCCACCCACCCACCCACCCACCCACCCACCCATCCACCCACCCATCCACCCATCCACCCATCCATCCATCCATCCATCCATCCATCCATCCACATACATGATGTAATGCTTGGTTTATTGTGAAACCTCAACTTGAAATGCTCAACAATTCTTAACATCATAAAAATATTTAATTGCTAGCATCCCCTAACATTAGCCATAGACAAAATAATATAGTACACTGTAAGTGTATCAGGCTTACTTTCATCTAGTGTTGACGAGATGAAGCGAGTAGCAGCTTCACTACTTATCCTCTGTATCGTCGCAATGATATCTACGTTGTGTTGATTAGGTGTATCTCTCTGAAAATAAAGGAAAACTGAAATAAGCTCTCGTATAGCCTGCAACATATGATCCTTAATCATACCATGCACTAGCATTATCAATTCTTAGATGGGGCATGTATAGAGATACAGTCAAACCTGCCCCAGTGGCCATCTCTCTATAAAGGCACCTGTCTATAGTGGCCACCTTTTAAATTTCTCTTAGGTGGCCTTCATAGAGAGGTTTGACTGTACAATGTAAATCAATCATTGTTATTATCTCCTGGGTTTGCCTACATTCCGCCAAAGTGGCAAATGCCAACAGAAAGGGTTGCAAATGCATATTTTTGGTCAAATCTTTCAAATGAATTTGATGTTGAAACGAGGTGTCACCAAAAATAATCTAGACTACGTACATGTACATGTCTTTGTGGCCAGCTCTGTATAAAGGCCACTTGTCTATAGTGGTTAACTAAATATTGTCTTCCTCCAGGAAGAAATATGTTTAAGAAGTAGAAAGTTAATCATGTCTAAAGTGGCCATCCCCCCCCCCCCCCCAGGGTTGCCTGATTAAATGTAATAAAACATGTACAAACTGATTGTATCTGTTTTGGAGATACACATACTTATGTTTCAGTTTACTGAGGTCAAACTTCTATAAAATGAAAATAAAGTTGGGTAATTAAACAAATTGTTGTTCTCAAAAAGAAAAAAAAGGAGATAGTATAATTTTATTGTAGACAACCCATACGTATGCATTCAATCACAACAACTGCACATACGTGTAAACTGTTTCAAATTTCACTTAGTGAAGAGCTTAGTAATTAACTTAGTAATAAACTCACCGTAAATTCTTCTATAAATGGTTCCATTTCGGAATTCATCCTAGTTACTCCAATCTGTTGAAATAAATCATTTGAAAAAAGGAATTATTTTAACAAAGGTACAAGAACTTCACTTCCAGTTTCTTGGTGAGTAAATTAGTTCACTAAAGGCGTTGTGGCCTAGAGTAAATGATGCCGGACGGTGGATCACATATGGTTCTCTTTTCAAGTCCCGCTGCGGTACTAATGTCCTGTAGCAAGACATTAATCTACATTTCCAACTTTCCACCCAGGTGTAGTAACTGGGTACCTAGTAACATATTTTGTAAATGATTTGACCACCTTAAGGCAGCTGGGCTAAAGCCAGGGTAATATTTCTACTTTGTAAGGGCCTTGAGCACCCGTGAGATGCACATGTGTACATTATACAGGTATATATGTAGCTATTATGAATACTATGATCATTAAAAGGGTACATATATCTTCTCTCAACTGTTCATCTGAGAAAGAATGTTATCTGGTTTTGGCTCTGGATCTGTCAAAATTCTCGGAGCTAACCCCAAACAATTGGAGACCATATCCAACAAGATTCATTCCAATTTCCTCTTCCCTATCATTAATGTGCATACATTGTGTGCGGCTAAGCCTGGATCCGATGACCGGAGTAATAATACATATCTGTAAAGCGCTTTGAGAGGGCCTGTGGTCCTATATAAGAACGAGCTATTATTATTATTATCTCCAGGCTAATGCCCAACTCACCTGAATATTATCCGGCGTAGCCTCCTGCCCATCTAGGGCTCTTGTTCTGACAAACTCTTGGAGGCGACCCCTGAGACGACCTATGGGAGCCATGTTGCCCATCACCAAGGCCATCATATCCGCCATGGTCAGGTTCTGCTGTAGGACTTCCAGAAGCTCCAAGACAGTTCCTAAATAAAGGAGCAAGAAGGTCATACTTAAAGGCATCGTTTAACAATGTTAAATCTGAGATGCACGGCCCTACGTGTTATCAGTGTCTGTGATATGGTGTAATATTGAAGCCCTAAAAAATTGCACTTCAAAATAATCAAGAAGTGCCTCAAAAAAGTAAAAAACTTTGTGTGACCGGTTGTACCATGCTTGTTTCCCCCAATAGACTGTAGTGTTATGACTACCGTTAGGAAAACGCAAAATTTGATTTTGATTTCCAATCATAAATATCTTAATAATCAGACAGGCGATCGGCTTGTAAAAGTCATGGGGTTCCTGACTGACCTAAAGGTTTATAATTATCATTGCAGCATGAGCTAAATCCAGGATTTGTTTTCAGAATCTGAGACAAAGTTACCGGATCCCTTAAAGGATTGTTCACACACATGTCACACAATTGTTAAGAGGATATCTAAGTGTAAATGAATGGAAAACGGGGGTGAGAAAAAGTATCTTTACATCAAACGGTACTCACTTTCTTACATGTATATATTATGAGATAACAGAATAGTGAAGCAGAGTATGCTTATGTTGCCCCAGTTATTTCCAATGGCATACAAGTAAGAGGCTTTGAAGCCAACAGAAAATTAAGCTTGGATAAGACCCCCCCCCAAAAAAAAAAGAATAATAAAAATAATAATAATAATAATAAAACAATAATAATAATAATAATAATAATAATAATAAAAATAATAATAATAATAATTAAAAAATAATAATAATAATAATGATAACAACAACAACAACAAAAACAAAAAAATCATATGCTTTCTCTCAATTTAGTTAGTCAGGTAAAGGGCCCTAGAAAACCGGCATGGAGGGGATTCGGCATGAAGGGGCCTACCTTCACCAAAGGAGTGGTCCATGTCCAGGTTGTTAAGGAATTGCTCCACAGTGGGGCTATTAGCCCCTTGAAGAGCACTGGCCTGGGTAGCCATCATCATGTTGGTGTAGAGCTGCTGGAGAGAGACCTGGGGTGCTCCTCCTGCACCTGCGGGTCTGCTCCCTGCAGGCTGGGGCCGGGGACCGGTGGTAGGGGGCTGCTGCTGCCCCCCTCCTGTACTCTGTCTACCGGTGGTGGAGGTGGAGGTGGGGGGCACTGTTCGACCAGCTTGGTTGGGTCTCTCTAAATGGGCCTGGACAACAACTGAGGTCATGAGAAGGAGAAAGAAAGGGTATTCATTTTCTTAGTTATAGTTATTTGAATTCCAGGAACATTCATAGATAATAACAGCATGCAAAAATAATGACAATAATCATACACCAAAACAAAAACAACAACCAATGCCTGGGTATTTTATTTAAGCCAAATACTAAGTAAAAAGCTTAAATTTTGTACCTAAGTATGGAATTGAATACGGGCCCAGGGCATTAATACTGACAGTTTGAATGTTGTGAAAGAATGTCTATTACTACGCATGACTTAATTGATATTCCAATAAGTATGGTAGGGGTTGGTTCTTACCTCTCTGCCCAGGGGGAGGGTTAGCCAACGCACCTACTAGTCCTCCCATCATCTGCTGGAGTGCGTGGACCTATAAATACCAGAAGAATATAAAACATCAATCATAAAAATTTGCCAAGATAACCAACAAATACTAACAAAATGTTTAACTTACAACTTTTTTCTCTTTTTTCTCTTGCCATATATAACATCTAAAACAAACTTTTCATCGTTTCTGTTTTTATTCCTTCATAGTACCTTAATATCATCTGGTACATTTATAAATGGCATTTCAACAAAATAATTGTGAATAATATTTCAAATTGCTATCAAGAAAAGTATCAAATCGGCAACATGAACTCATGTCATGTCCAACTCAACTTGTTGTGCACAACTTATATATGAAATAGAGACATTGCTCATGTAAAGTTCTAAAGAGAACAACCACTTGTTTGGTCAATTTTTAACACAATATTTCTTCATTAAAATCTTACGTATATATATATATATAGATCAGTTTTTTCAATTTCACTTACATGATTTGCTCCTACTCCTTGACCTTCTGCTGGCTGAGCTGTAGCTTGACCCGCTGGATGGGGTGCAGCATTGCCCCCTTGCTCCCCAGCAGAGGGTGCAGCAGCCCTGCCCTGCTGTCCTGGCTGCCTGCGCTGCTGGGCGTTTCCAGCGGTCATGAGGGGCGTACCACGGTGCCTGGAGTTGCAGGGGAGGTGGGGATCCCACTGGAGTAGTGCCCAGGGGTTGAAACTGTTGAAGGGTTGGTTGGGATTGGGGCTGCTGGAAGGGTTGGTTTGGGAGGTGTGCACACCACCGGTGGAACGCTCGCTGGTCGGGGCTGAAGCGTCAGACTGCGTGGGTGTGGTGCGGGTGGTTGAACTACCCGACATCGCTATAAAACATTCAAGGGATAAGAGGGATTGTGGGGTTAGCATAAAGACATAAGAGAGCAACAAACTTTGAAGCCCCTCTAAAGTCTAAAGTCTAAAACCCGATTTATGTATTCTTTCATAAATATTTGTCTTCAAACACATTGTTGGAGGAAATCTTTGCAGAAGTGTGTCTTAAATGACATCCTCTTTCACATTATGATACAATTTAAGTGAAATTTTGGCATCAATATTTTTTGGCGAATTTGGAGATCCAACACTTTAGAGGGGCTTCAAGAATATTCTTACATCACATTCTTTATCAAATTATACAAATATACAGTTTACGGGATCTTAAAAAATAAGTGGATTAGAATGTGCTGTTTATTAATTCATTGTCTATGGAATACGGTGAATTCAAAATTCACAGTGCCAGTGTATAGTTGATTTCATGTGATGCTTTATTGGAAAAATCGACAAAAATATCTTTACTGCACAGATTGCAGGACGCAGGCACTTAATCCACGTACGTACGGCACTCGGCTGTATGTGGTGGATGGGCTGCCTAAACTTGTGTACAGTATGTACTTACGTGAATGAGTCTGTGTGTGTATGTGTTGCCGTGAGAAAGTTTGTGAATACTTAATGCCCATTCATTAATTCTGCTGTGTTCTCGACGACTCGCGAAAATGTCCCTTAGCCTGCCATTCGTGAAAATATCTGTACGCAAAAATATCAGCTTATACAGTACACTCATATCTTGGACTCCTCAATCCTCTCTCTCTCTCTCACACACATGGTGCACCCGCAAGCCTACTGTATAAAAGGGGGTATGTTGGAGCATATTTCTAATTGACGGGCACTTCATAGGCAAGACCTTGCTGAGGTCATATGTTACAGATATATATCTTTGCGGAGCCCAAAGAATGCCTTGTAATCTACCTGATTGAGCTTGAGTCCGCTGTGCCTGCTGGCCATTCTGCTGTTGACTGGCTTGCTGTTGGCCAGGTTGCTGCTGTTGGCCGGGCTGTTGTTGATGGGAACTGGTAATGGCAGCCTGTATCTGCTGACTTATCATCTGGGCAACTCCCTGCATCATGTTGTGAGGAAAAGCGCCTCCACCTGACAAATTCAATCAAATACATGACAGAGTAAAGAATAAGTAAAAAAACATATATAAACAACTAGATGGATTTTTGACTGCATGCAGTCGAAAATGATAAAATGATAAAAATCAAATCGAAACAAAAAGTTAAAATGGGGCCAATACAAATTATTTTAAAATGACAAGCTCCGACTAGTTGCAACAGATAATGGAATGTTAGCCTCTTTTACAGCTGGTATACCTGGCTGTAATAACATGCAAACAACATTCTACTCTAATGACAAAAAAAAGACAAAAAGCTTCAGTGTTTCTTTGGTCAAATTACTTACGTTTGGTACTTTCTACTTTCATTTACATCCACCAAACTCTAAAAGCAATCTCTAAAAAGCTAATCTTTCAGATCTAACAGCTTCACATTTGCTTGATTACTAAAGGGATACAAATTAAGGATGTCAAATATGAGAGCGAAAAAATCTCCTTACCTGTTGATGTTCTCTGGATGGTGATACCGGGTAAAGGCATCCCTGGAGCAAGGCCCGGTATCAGACCAGGGGGAAACATCCCGGCTGGGAGCTGAGTGAAACCAAGTACTGGTTGACCCGGTCCTGGAGGGAGGGGCGTTGTGGTGGAGGAGGAGGAGGAGGTGGTGGTGGAGGTTGGCGTTGCCCCGGAGGTTGATGATGAGGACGTAGAGGATGTTGGGCCTGCCGGTGCCGAGGAGGAGGGGGAGGTTGTGGTTTCCTCCTGGTTGTTATTGCTACCGCCAACTGAGCCTGAGAGCAACAATCACCAACATTCAAATTTGCAACATGGTCATAGCATATTGTTGTGCGCGTATTGGACAAAGATTAAGATCAAGTATCTTTTTCTAAAACTTTGTTAAGAAAATATTAAAGCTTATCTGTAGGCTACTAGTTTATAGGAGGGATTAGACCTCCATGCAAGGTCACTGGACAGGTGTTTATCTCAACAACTCAGCTCTCAATTAACATAAGAAAATGAGGATCATGGGGGACCAATGGTCACCGATTAGGCAATGTTTTCTATATAGGGGAGCAAGTAGCTACAAGTAGGACAGTGTGGCTTTAAGAAGCAATATGGGAAAGTTTATAGACTACTACATGTATATGCATCATAGTTTAGAAGATGTACTGTATGGACTGCAATGTATTGTATAGATGTAGTCAAAAAAGGGTCAAACTTTAACCCTATCTTAACTGGGGGGGGGTCAATTTGACCCCCCCCTGTAGAAATTTCGCGACTACTCCGAAACCGCGGCAGATATAACATTTTCCTTTCATGACTTTTTACTTTCGAGTCTTACGCATCTTTTAAAACAATTTTTTCGAAAATCGGACCTACGGTTACAAGGTCACGTGACCTTTTGTCTTTGCATGTCAGCCCCAAAATCGCTCATTTTCGTGATTTGTGTACAAAACATATGTAAAAGTCATTTTTCCTTAAAATAGATAAAACATTGGTTATTCAGTCTTGTTTAAAGTTTAGATGTTTGTTTTGGGGTCAAAATAGTGGAATTGTAGTTATAAATGAAACAAAACAACAAAAACAATAAAATACATAAGTTAAAAAAACAATGAAATACATAAGAAATTATAAAAACAAGAGATAACATAAGGAATAACCTAGCTCTTCCAATTTTTTGTGTTATATTATTATTCCAAATGGTCTAATTAATATATGTAGTGAAAAAGAATACTTAAATATGAATAGTCTATGATTTATGGGCAGAAATGTGAATTTTAAGACCTTATTTGCATAAATTATCATAAATATGCAAATGAGTGAATTTTTAAAAAATTGAAATTACCATAGTATTTTATACACTTCACTTGACATGCATGCAAATTTTCGTGGCGATCGGCGGTGAAACGGCCGAGATCTTAGGGGGGGGTCAAATTGACCCCCCCCCCCAGTAAAAACCTGGTCTGAAATAGCCCAGTTAAGATAGGGTTAAAGTGTACCAATCATCTGAAAAGAAGAATTGTCTACAGGTAGAATGTATCAAATCAATCTAAAGAAAAATTGACTTTGCATTCTATAGGTAACTGGTAAAGGCATATAAAGAAAATAGATGATAACATAAACCGACCGTATAGGGGTGAGTGTGTACTCAAGCATTAAGTAGTCTTCTCAACAAGGCGTATTACAGTTCACTGGGAGTGTTTTTTAAAGTGCAATATCTCTTTGTAGAAGAAATATTTAATATTCTTCAATGATTTTTCTTGGGTGATCTTACCTGAAGTGACAGTGACAAAGGCCTGCGCTCCGGCTTGTGCCTGGGCCCCGCCAGATGTCGAGACAGCGCTTGGGGCTGTAGCTGGGGCTGGAGCTGGGGTTGAAGATGGGGCCGAAGATGGGGCCGACGCTGGGGCCGACGCTGGGGCCGACGCTGGGGCCGACGCTGGGGCCGCTCTACTCAGGTTTCGAACTGTAACTTGGACTGGTTGTGCACTGGCTCCACCCATCTATTTTTTTTAATAGAAATTTTACACAATATCTCAGTCAGGAATACAAATAGCTCTCCATATGGAAAACAACAATTTCCTCTTTATGGCAATAGAATGTTAAGGATGAAAAGGGCCTTGAAGAACATTCCATAAAAACAATCACAAGTTCATAATTATTCATAATGCATATGAAAATACTAAATTTCTCTTTGTTGCCATTGAATGTACAGAATGAAAAGGGCTTTCTAGAACATTCCATATAAATAATCAGGAGTTCATAATCTAAGCTGGTGTAAACTAGCATTTCAAAAGTCAATCAACTACTGTTTGTTGTCAAATAAAACATTATTTCCACATTCTTCCTTGATGTGAATCAATCAAATTCAAAACCAAACATTGATGTACTTAGTATCATGATCAATTCAAACAGCTCAAAATAGCTACATTTTAAAGCAACATTTTGAATGCCACGCATCCATACAATGAAGTGCAGAGCAAATGCTATGTTTTGCTAATCTTCGTAACTCACAAATAAGTAGTGCATTTAAATGACCATCATTAC
>JAVYIG010018540.1:0-18884 GCA_035222895.1 Strongylocentrotus droebachiensis | reverse complement strand
TTTGATTTAATATATGGCAGCTACTCATATATAACAATAGGTGTTTTTTTTTTTTCACTTTTTTGGTTATATTTTTGTTTTAACTAGCCTATCTACTAAATACTCGATTAGTTGTATTGTAATAGATAAATTAAAAATTAATTTAGACTTTATAGATCTTATTTATTCAAGCTTTTATATTTAATTTGATGAGCTTTGATTGTTCATATTTACTATTTTTACCTCAAATATTTTAAAATACAGGACCCCTAAAGCCAAATGTGATGATGGTCTTGATGTCCACTCCCACATGAACACAAGTTAACAGAGACCCTGCCTAATAACATGTGTATGTTCGGCGACCATCTTAGCAAAACAATCAACTAACCTGGAAACGCCTCCTAATTTACGGAAGATCAGGGCAGCGTCTCACGAAACCGTCATAAGTATAAGTTCACCGACATCCCATTGAAACGCGTGTTAAACTTAATGCAAGCATTTCAATGGGATGTCGGTGAACTTGTACTTATGACGGTTTCGTGAGACGCTGCCCCGGACGCTAATTTTTTTTTCCCAAACAGGTTTGTCAATGCTAATATTTCCGGTCATCTGATTGGCTGATATGTTACGTCATTAGCAATGACGTAACCGTTAGGGTGAGTGATAGGGTTATAGAAATCATGCAGGATCACCTTTCATCAACCCATCGTTGGCTCAATCGGTAAGGTCAGCGTAATACAATCATAGAGTTGTGGTTCAAGTCATAGTTTATTCCGTTTTTTTGCCTTTATAAATAGTGAGGCAAAGCAATAAAAAATCAAAGTCTAATTGTTTGTGACCTCTTTCCAAGCTGATAATGACGTAGAACATATCAGCCATTGAGAATAACGAAAATAAAATAAATTGCAAACCTGTTTGGGAATAAAAATTTCGCGCCCCGGACGACAAACTAGGAATCGTTTTTACCCAGCCTAATATCAATAGACCAGATTCTGGTGGTTGTTAATATTTTACCTTTGATCGAATGCGTTCAAGCACGCTCACCCCATGAATTCACATACCAGGAAACAAAAAGGCGTGTATGCCATCATGATTCTCTTGGGGTACGTTTATGCTCAATTGTGAAGGCATAATGAGCGATTTGAAACGCCCATCGTAATCGCAGTTCCACGGTGTACTGTTTATGCTCACTTCTGTGGCTCCTCCAGGCATGATTTTGGCTCAGAGCCAGAATCATGCCTGGAGGTGCCAGAGAAGTGTAGTATAGAGTCTGCAGGCTGGATGCTACATTGACCTCATTTAAACGCGTTTACAAATTAATGATTGTGCGTTTATGCTTCCCCAGAATCGCTGATTTTTAGGTCGCCGATCCAAAACGCACCTTTTTGTGAGTTTACGATCGGCGACTACGATCGCCGTTTTTCTGTGATTCTACAAAAATGAGAAAGGACGCAACCATGTTTTGAACTAAACGCGTAACAAATGCCTCATTCTGGCCAGAAAAAATTGAGCATAAACTTACCCTTGTACACGTAGCTATTATGACTATTATTACTACAACACGTCAATAATTATTATGCTATGACTCCTGAGTACATATGATGATTTGTTTTCCAAAAAATATAAACAGTATGAACTACTCACGTTTTTGTATATAATCAATCAGTAGGCGTTTACGTGCAGGTCAATTACGTCATTTAACGCCGTTAGTTAAGGTGCACGATGAGTAGTCCCGATGTAATGACAATAGGCCACTTTCGTAATGTAACCAAATTTAATGCATACGTCTTTGTGAAGTGCCTCAATACAAATTATTTCATTCACTTGATAAGAATAATAGTATTTCAATAGTCAGAATGCAACTGCATATATTAAGTGTTGCTAGGTAGGTCAAGCCATAATGTTTGTCCAACCTGGCAACAACTAATGTATGCAGTTCGGATTCTGTCTATTGAAATACTATTATTCTTACCAGGTGAATAAAATAATTTGTATTGAGCCACTTTACAAAGACTTATGCATTAAATTTGGTTACATTACGAAAGTGGCCTATTGAGTAATACATGAGCTATAAACAACTGGTGAAGGATGTTCTCCGTAATAGTATTCCGCTCAAAATGAAACCCTGCTTGACGAGTACGAAGTTCTCAAAACGGCTCAAACTGGTGTAAACTGTGAAGAAAAGTTAAACAAGAGTCTTTCGGATCACAATACCAGCCAACTCTCGAGTGTCCGATTTTGTTTGTATTGAAATCTCCTCATTCTCCAAACTTTGATATAGCTTGCTTGAGTTGAGAAAGTATGACAGTTCTCGAAAGTCGACTTCCCTGTTCCAAAGAGACCGACATGCAGCAGCATATATGAGGAAGTATTAACGTACAGCGTCAACAAGTCTAGTTGAACGCGATCGCGTTGAGGAAAATACAAAGAAATTGAACAATGCCTCGCTCGCATGGATTAACATTAAAGAGATATGTATTCGTGACGGGTTCAATGTTGCACTGCAGAGGCGGCGTAGAGTCCGTCAAAGTGGGGGTGCATTAACGAAAAAGGGCACTTCCTGCAAAAAGGGGCACCTACAAATTGTAGCCTCAAAACGAAAATAAAACAAGTTTGAGACATTGGTAGATACCCCTACATTGTATCAGGGATGATTTTTCAACATTTGCTATTTACTGCTTCAGCACCATACAGATGCGAGCGTGGGAAGCAAGTAAGCAAATATCTTAAGATGTGTATGGTCACAGTGGGCCCTATTAGATCTTACTATTTAGATGAAATAACCAATCCTGGTTTTAATCATAATCTTATAATTAAAGATTGAGTAGAAACCTTCAAAAATGAGACTTAAAGAGATAGGTCTACCATAAATAAAGCAAACTTAGCAAGAAAGGCTTGGGGAAATTTGAGGAAAAAAATTCTCTCAGTCGTTTGAAATAAGTGACGTCAAGGAGGTTAGGAAACATCTAAGGTTTCGGGGGAGATAAGGGGTTACATGTAGATATGTGAGAACATGCCCATCCATGCAATCAGGCATTGACGAAAGGCCTCTTTACAAACTGTTGTTATCTCGAATTAGAAATTGTCGATTTGCTGCAGATTTTTAATGAAATATCTGGTAACATGCATCAGACACTTTGACAATAAGAAAGTGTATTTCACGAACATTACACTCGGCTATTCATGAATTAGGACTCGAATATTCACGAAGTTCTTGTAACCGGAATACCCGATGGAACGAAGCAAGCAAAAATGATCTAATTTTTCCCTTCTTGTTTGCATCTTCACCAATCATACTCGTTTAATAGTACCCAATAACATATGGATAGATTTGGAAATGGATTTGGAACTTCAGACTTTGGTATGAAACCAAGCATACTGTTTCATTTCACAAGCCAATTATCCTTTGATAGATTCCACGCTCCGAGTCCTTTACTAGCTGGTAGGTTAAAGGAAACCTCACCCTGAATTATACGTGTAGGTATGCTGAGAGTTAAGATTTATTACTGCCTAGATATTGGTGTACAATATTACTTACGAAAATGCACAAGAGATAGATTCATGAATATATTCTTGTCATGATGTAATGCCTTTTAGCATGACTTGAGCGCAGCCATTTTCTTAATGATGTTACGTACCAGGCGAGCCTGTACATGTATCATGCACCAAAGCTCTTATGGGAAAGACTAGTATATCAGTA
Organism: Strongylocentrotus droebachiensis; assembly: GCA_035222895.1. NCBI lineage: Eukaryota > Metazoa > Echinodermata > Echinoidea > Camarodonta > Strongylocentrotidae > Strongylocentrotus > Strongylocentrotus droebachiensis. Next base: position 15,205 of record JAVYIG010018540.1, on the reverse strand, counting down.
CAAAAACCTTTACTTTTAAATGAGTAAAAAAATCATAGCTGAGAAGGTAAAAATTATATTTAGCTAAAAAAACAATGAGGGGAACAATTGCTACTAATTTATTTTAAATACTAAATTATAGCACTAGACAAATATATTTCATTTATGCAAAAGCTTCACTCCAGAAGAGCAACATTTTATTAATGCATTATGCGTTCTGACAGTTGCAGTACAAAGATAGTAGCAGGTGATTGGCATACATAATTACCACACACTGTGGCAAGGAAGCATCTATCAATTTGAATACATTCACTTGATAAACGATTTCGCATAGAACGACACGTAATCTAAAAAATGGCGATGCCCATGTTGTGCCGGTAAATTGTAAATTATGCTAAGAATACTTTCTTTTATGCCTCTCTCATACTTTTTGGTGGTGGATCTTGGAGATTAATGGACGAGAATGCAATAAATCTTTCTGAAAAACTTGCATAAAAAGTTATTTCTTGGGGTGAGGTCTCCTTTAAAAGGGGCTGTATCATGGGAAATACTGGTTGACGCCATCTAGCAACTACAAGTGAACGAATGGACCTTATTAACTGGGTCAGCGCGCTAGCGTTCGCGAAACAGACCGAAGTTCTCCTCACGCTTCGGTTTCGCGTTTATTGTCGTCGTCCGTAGTAGCCTCTTGTCGATGGCCCTCGCGTACGTTGTTGGAGTCAGTAAATTATGGCGAGCGAAACCTTAGCGCAAGCGCTTCGGTTTCTCTAGCTCGCTTCGCTCGCCAAAATTTACGTACGCGAGGGCCATCGACAAGATGCTACGTCCGTAGTTGCATTACAACCGATTTTCCCCTGGTGGGTCTCGGGAAAGACGCAAAGTCTCGTCATGCTACAGCCCCTTTAAGTTTCATCTTGTGAGCGGAAATCACTGAACTTCACGCACTGTGTATTGACCAAAATATGCGCATGTTCTTGTATGGTGTCTACAAGTGTGTTATTCCATCACAGGAACGCTTGAAAAAATACCATATTGGGATAAATTTCATGAGAGGACGGGGGGGGGGTGGCACGTGGATGACTTTTTTCAAACTGCTGCTTGGACTCAGAAAAGACAAAAAAACACAACTATATACATTTATAATGAAGTTTAATCTTAAGCCTTCAAATTGTGACGTTCAAGATGACCAGAACATAAAATAATTTACAAAAACATTTACTTAAATATTGGGTAGCTTCCATCTGGTGAGTCCTTCACAGCCCTAGGTCAAGCCAGTCTCTTGATAAACAACGCCGCCGACTTGGCAGCTCAGCTCTATAGTCTCTCTTTACCTGACTCCCTTTTTGACCACGGGTGACGTGTTGATGTAAACTTTCACAGGTTGCCGCTGAGAAAGTACGCTGAATTATTATTTTTCTTTTCTTCATTGTTTATTATTACAATGTGTTATTATGTCTTGAAAATAAACAAATCCCAAGGATCAAGCAATCATGTTCAGTACAAAACAACAACAAAAACAAAACAAAAGAAAGGGCGGATTATCCATCTTTAAGTGAAAAGAGGAATCTAAACACAAAAGTGACTCGGTAACATTGTTGAAGGTTGATGAAAAAGTTGCGTAATTTTTGTATGAAATGTTACTTTTTATATTCCTTCTACTGTACCACCCCTCTAACATGCAAAAAAATCCTGAAAAAATTCTCAAACCACACAAATATTTACCGTTTTCTTTGAAGGTGTCACTGTGCGACACCCTCTAACAGTGATTAACAGTAAATTCTCCCAACTATGTTTGAATTTTCCCCAACCGTTTTTCCATGAAAATAAGACATAAGACAGGCTTTTCAAAATCTGTCAACACTTTAATGTTTAGAATGGTATAAAAGAGCCAATTCATTGCTTTGTGAAGATTTAAATTCACCTAAAATGTAATTAAATTGTAATAATATAGTTGGGAGAATTAAAGAATCGATCACATCAGTTTTTCCCCAATTTGTATCGTTAATAATGGTCCGTTTTCACTCAAACTTTCAGATTATCTTTATTTGTACATCTAGCAATGAAGTCACTACCTTAGCACCATTTCCTCTCATCTGAACAATGTTACAAAGTCCCTTTAATCCTTTTGCGACAATCATTCCACATTTTGTGATTTGGCCCAATAACTTTTGATTCAGAGCCCTAAAAATGATGCTAGATACATGGGTAAAAAGGACATGAATTTCGTCTCACATTCATTCAATCATTCATTTTTAAAAGGAGATTTAAAATCCATTAATCCAATATTACGTTGAGAGATTCAAAATCATTGATTTTCGATATAAAAAAACTGACAATTTGTGATCCTTTGATTGCAATCTTGCCCAGGTTTATTGTTTTCAGAGAAATAGCATTTGATCTTTACAATGAAGCAATGAAACGAAAATAATTTCATTGCCTAATTTGAAGAACATTATATGCCCAACTTAGCCTTTATACCTCCTGTCCCGAAAGGGTTAAAATCCAGCTGCAATATGAGGCGTCATTTCGATTGCGTAACAGATACCCACGCCAATCGATGGAACGTGCCAGTGTAATTGGCCCATAAACCAATAGGTCAACAAAATCTTTACACTGTGTATTTTGCAATAACTCTTTGCATGATGATCTTTTATTAAATTGAGATATAAATTAGAGTATGTTATTGTTTCCAAACATGGTAAAATATACGGCAACACAGGGCGAAAGTTTGTACATGTATTTGTAATTTAGTTTATCAAACTGTACTTTGCATATCAATCACAATTGTAAATAGGTTTTTGAATACAGTTCCATTTCAGGCACTTGATGCCTCATGGGTAACGGGCATAGAAGAATGTAAACATTGGTTTTGGGTTATCATCACGGGCAGTCCTACGACAATGTGTGTAGAGTCAGTAATAGGTAAGATTTATAGCATGCATACAAATATTATATATACATGTACGTCCAGAAACCGGTCTCAATAACTAGATATCTCTTTAATCATGTAATGTCTATCACAAGCTATCAGCCTTTCGGATGATGTTAAGTCTACTCAAGATTTTTTTTTTTTAAAGAATAAATATGAATATGCTATTTCCATCACAAGCTAATAGTTTTCACGATTACGTCATTACTACACAAGGTGACATCGTAGCTACATGTATTTAGGATAATACAGAATAGGGAAAAGACTATCATATAGAATATACATCTTTTGTAATACAATGGATACTATTTCCATCGCAAGCTATCAGCTTTCCCGATGACGTCATGATCACCTGGGATGATGCAAGATGAGTCCGTCTTTCATTAATCCCACTCAGTCTTCTTGATAGGCATATAGATGCGACCTTTTCTTTCTTCTTCTTTGACCCACACTTCGATATCACGTGTTCAATAATAATAATAATAATAATAATAATTGTAAATTTATAATGCGCAGTTTCTATATGTATATACTCAACTGCGCATACGTCTTGTACTCGTTACCCGTTGTCACGACGTAGAGGGCGTCTGTCAGTGGATCGATGCATGCATTCCTAATGATATTTCTGAAGGGGATTTCGCTGTGACCCCTTCCTCTGTTGATCTTCAAAACTCTGCAGTTTTCTGATGAGGGCTGAGCCAAGATGAGACCTGATGAAACAACACCACGCACAGCGGTATTTTCACTAGACGTGATAGTGCGCAGAGTGTTACCATCATTCGGGTTGATGACGTATATGTTACTCTGACCCCACTCGGCAGCGATGATCATTCCTTCCGGGTCAGCAGCAGCATACACCCAAGTGTCATCTTGCGTGTTGTTTCTTGGTATTGTAACGTCAATGACCACCTTCCACGCTCTGTCATACACTGTAATGCATCCAGTTAAACGCTTTCCCGAAGTGACAGCCCCACATCCCGTCCTCCTTTTCCCGCACACTATTTTCCCATCTTCGAGCGAGGCACAGGAGACAACACAAGATTTATCAGTACCAATGATTACTTTTTCAGTGCTTTTAGTGTTTAAATCCAAAAGATATGTATGCATGTTACCTTCGTCCCAATCGGTGATAAGCACGCTTGATGGATCAATACACCCCACAATTGTTGGGAATTTGATTCTTTCCATGACGTTGATTTCATCCACGAGCCTCCACACCCCATCGTACCCATCGATCCTCCCATTGTACCTCTCCCTCCCACCACCCTCAACAAACTTCAACGATGATAGTGTGCGATTGATACGCTTGGCCACAGCGATGTCTAAAGGCATGTCCAGAGCATCCGTCACAGATCTGTCCAAGCCAAACGGATCTTTCACCTTGTCTCCAAGGTTCATCATCAGAGCATCAAGTTTGTGTTTGGCGTCTTGCAAAGACTTTTCCAACTTTGCAATCTGGGGTTCAATCACGTCGTGAATGTTTTCAATGTCCTCTAGGAGGCCGCATCGCTTGTGTTCTACCGGCGCAAATCTGCGTTCTGAATCCTGTATGTTGCTCTGAAGTCTCCTCTCTCTCTCCTCATTATTCTTCCGAATCTCTTCATCATTCTTCTCAATCTCCTCATTCTTGTTCCGAATCTCCTCACTGATCTTTCGATTCTCCTCGAAAATCTTCTCATTCCTCAAGTCAATCTCGCGGTTGATTTTCTCGGCCTCCTTTTTCTCCCTGTCCTTCTCCTGCTTCATCTCCTCATCGATTGCCGAATCGACCTCGGCTTTGAGAGCGTTGAATCGTGCAGGGGCAGCGACTCTGCATTGACGGACTTGATCTTGGTGGAACTTATACAGCTTTCTTTTTGCGATGACTCTTTCGTTCAATCTATGCGCCATGGTTTCCCGACGATGACCTGCAAAACAAAAAGTAATTTGAATGGTTAGTTTGCATTGTTTAATTGTTTGCTGTGGTTTATACAATTAACAACTAAATTATTCATACCACATGTAAATTTGACGTTTTGTGTTTGTCGCTACGCAAAAATGGAAGGTGGAATGATTGAATTATGGCCTTTGTTGAATACTTTTGGATAAAAGCATTAGTATGTCGCATTCTATAGAAGCAATATAAAGCGGGACAAATAAATGTTTTACTCACTCACAAATGGCAAATAGGGTATGAATAATTTATTTATTAACTTTACTAATCGAATTCTTCTTATCATTTGTGCGTTCTTCTTTTTTCTTATCAAATTTAAATGCATGTCAATTTATGATACACATTCAGTAAATCTTACTTTCTCCTGTATATCTTTAGAATTGCACCCTAGAATTATAATGATTATGTTATTTGTTTACATCAAACAATAAATTGTCTTTACAAAGTAATACGTTTCTATCGCATAATATGTTCATACTGATAACATTATATGCCCTTTATGAAACTCATCAGTTCTATAAATTATTATTCTTAATAAGCTTGTACTTTTCTACTTTTTTTTCTTCATCATTTTCATTGTAAGTTATGCACAATTCACCATTGTTTTGCGACGCATCATGTTTTTTAAATTAATACTTTTTTTTTATTGCATAAAAAGGTATAACAAAATCGAAGATTACACTCCTTTGAGTAAGATGCAAGAATATACGGAAAGCCGGAAAAGAACAAACAGCAATTTGAAGGAAGGAAACCAAAAAGTCATTTGGCGGGCGGTATCTGAATTTCGAAGAAAAACTCACATTTCTAGAAAGTTCAGTTTCTGCCCTTTCATATGACACCTCAATCAGGAAAAATGAGCAAGGAATAACAAGGTTCTGTTTGTTAAAGGTGATGCTTGCATTTCCATAATTTGATTTAAAAGTTCGTTTTCACTGGCTGCCTGCCGTAGCAACAAGCGGAATTGACAAAAGTCTTTACTCCGTATCGTTGCCGATCAGACATATATAGACGAAATACTTCATGCATGGCTGATTGTCAATGTAACTACCACCGAAAATCCGCCTCGGTTTTATTAGCTTGTAAAATGAATGACAACTGCGTGCAAAGGGCTTACAGGGTTTTAAGGAGCTCTGTGATCAGATTCAGAAATGTGAAGGGTATGACACTTTACGTCATAATAACAAAAAAGCCGTCGATATGCTGCGTAATATCTGAACGAGGGTTAAGATATGTTTCGATAGTCGTCAAGGTGGTGCATGCAGAAGCCGGAAAAGAATAAACAGTTCTGAGAAACGATTCAAACAAACTCTGCCTGGCTGTAGATTCAACAAAGCGAGTAACCTTTGATACGGTGTGTTCGTATAGGACGGCGCCCAATGCACCATGCACAGATACAACTCACACAAACGTTGAAACGGTGGACCCAATTCAACATGGGGTAGGTATAAAAAGAATCACCCATTAGTCCAGTTCACGAAGTTGTTTAACTCTTAGTACTTCCCATCAACTTTGAATGTATGCTCATTGTACTCACCTTATAGTGACTTGAGGAATCGTTAAACTCCAGAGTTGGATTAATCTCACTGCGGCTTTCAACTCTATATGGCGCTCCTTGTAAAATGGACTTCCCCTCATTGTGACGTCACGTAATTGTGAAATCCCGAATATGCGTAACCCGTGGGGGGGGGGAGGAGTTCACATTAGTCTTAACTTCTGAAACATCCCTCGTCTTGTGATTAGGTCTATAGGAGGGTGCCTGAATGTTGGCTAAATCTGTCAGCTGAATATGTGAAACTGTGAGTCGTAAAATGTTTTGTTTTTCATAATTTTCTTATTAATTAGAAATAGAACCAGGGTCTTCTTTCGATTGGACATGAGTTATGGTATCCTTTTTCTTCCAAAGTTCCATTCGCTCGTCCAAAAGCAACCTCTATATTCACCATTGTTTATACATTCTTAGATGTAATTAATAATTCGTGTTTTCGTGCAAATTGGATATTTTTATGATTTGTGCTACCACTGTGTTAGCTTTTAACTTTTTCAAACAGTTCAACCGAATTATTTAAGCCTCATAATCTCTTTTAATAATTCACGTTAAAAATTCTAATGGATCGTGACAAAGACTATATTATTTAAGCCGATAGTATCGAAATCAAGAATTGGGCGCTGATTATGGTTTTGTGAAACGGTTATCCAAGTTCCTGACATCTCCGTAGGTCGCGGACAAAGTTATGACTGTCATTGGTTTAGTTTCATGAAACAACCCCCTGATTCGAGCGTGCGGGGCAGATATGGAGGCACAATGGATTCGATAATGCGAGTAACCTTTGGTACGGTGTATTCGTCTGACGGAGACCAGGGCATCATGCACCAATACAACTCACACATACATTGAATCGGTGGACCCAATTCATAAAACAACAAAATAATATCGAAAATAATATCGCTAGTGATATTCGTTTGTCTCGCAATGTGGTCAATAAGGAATCTAAAAGATCACGACGTTTCGTATGCTACTGCGATACTTCGTCAGGTGATAAAAACTATTGTAAGCAAGGGTCTTTTATACTTTACGGGAGGACCGGCGGAGCGGTCTATGAGTCGATCGATAATTGGAACAATAACGCCCAATGCCTATTGGTCGACGCACACGGTGATCGACCAATCACCAAGGCCGCTGGTTCGGCCGCTGGTTCGGCTGATGCACCAGGCCTATTGGCCGAAGCATACGGTACTCAACCAATCAACGGGCCGCTGGCTCGGGCCGTCTGCTGAATGGAATCGACCGTTGTTGGCTGGCAGGACGGCGAGTGTCATGGCGGCGTATCGTCCGCATCCAAAATTCGGGGATATCGATCCCGTTGTCTCTGTTGAAATTATTAGGATTGAGACGGATATTGATAGCTTCTTTTACCCTCCGTGTATACCAATGCCGTTCCTGGGAAGGGCACTGAACCCCGTCCCAGTCTGGTTGATGCTGGTTATCCCAAGCATGTTCGGCTACGGCTGAGTTGTCAGTTCGACAAACGAATATCACTAGCGATATTATTTTCGATACTATAACCCGCAATGAGTAATATATTTAGCAACAAAATAATACACGTGGGGGTTGGTATAAACGGAATCATCCGTTAGTGCATTACCTGAAGTTTTTTAAACTATTATACACTGTTGGTCATAATGGTGGAATAATTATTTTTACCCCAGTTCAGGGAAGGATTTTAAAAAATTATTTATTTCTAATAGATCTAGATAATGGCATACATTCTCAGATTGTATTGAATATTAATTTGCGAGTGTTTGTTTTGCGTGACTGCTAAATCATATGTGTGCTAATATGCTAATCAGCTAGGGAACCTACGTCCTTAAATCATAATTGACAGTAATGAGGATTAATGCCTCACAAAAGGGCACTAATATAGCTGATCGACACGATTTTTATCCTGGGGCCTCACAGTAACGAGGCCATTGCTTAGCCCCTGAATCATGACTGTACGCAGTGTTTGCTAGGGTACGCGGCCGCCCCCACAAATCCCCCAAAACGAAGAAAATGCAATAAATTGTCACAAATTCATTGCATTTTCCCCCGGCCCCCAACAGGAAAAATTTCTCTGTGTGGCCATGCCTTGAACCATAATGCATGGCCCCACAGAGGAATTTTTCCTGTTGGGGGCCGGGGGAAAATGCAATGAATTTTTGACAATTTATTGCATTTTCTTCGTTTTGGGGAATTTGTGGAAGGGGCCGCGTACCCTAGCAAACACTGCGTACAGTCATGATTCAGGGGCTAAGCAATGGCCTCGTTACTGTGAGGCCCCAGGATAAAAATTGTGTCGATCAGCTATATATTAGTGCCCTTTTGTGAGGCATTAATCCTCATTACTGTTAATTCTGACTTAAGGACGTAGGTCCCTTAGCTGATTAGCATAGTAGCACACATATGATTAAGCAGTCGCGCAAAACAAACACTCGCTAATTAATATTCAATAAAATCTGAGAATGTATGCCATTATCTATATCTATTAGAAATAAATAATTTTTTTAAATCCTTCCCTAAACTGGGGTAAAAATAAATATTCCACCATTATGACCAACAGTGTACTTCCTATCAACGTTGAATAATGTATGCCCTACTCACCATATAGTGATTTCGTATTTCGTTAAACTCCAGAGTTTGATTAATCTCACCGCGGCTTTCAACTTTATATGGCGCTCCTTGTAAAGGGACTTCCCCTCATTTTGACGTCACGAAGTTTTGAAATCGCGTTTAAACGTAAACCGCATTTTGGGGTGAGAGGGGGGGGGTACACATTTGTCTTAAATTGTGACACGTCCCTCGTCTTGTGATTTACCATAATTAGGGTGTCTGAAGATTGGCAAAATCTACCAGCTGAATATTCAGCAAAAATAAATATTGTAACAATTTTTATAAGGCACAAGAAATATTTAACGAAGAAAATGTGATCATGTGAGGAGTTTGAGATAAATTTGGTATCGTAACACTTTAATATGAAATGATATGGCCTATCATTTTATGTTTAATCCTCCATTAAGAAAACTGAAGGTGTTTGATATGACATCTCGGCAAGCATTCGGTAAAGCTAAAACACGTCTACATCGGGAATTGGTTTTGGAATGTTCCAAATTTGATTTTTGTTTTGTTTTGTTGTTCTGGAGAAACCTTTCAGAAAAACCATACATGAGACCATATTTTAATATCAAATTGGAAATACCCGCCCCCACTGTTTCACAGAGCCCTATGCAAACTTACAAACAGACTACAAGGACATTGTGCATGCACTCAAGCGTTTCAGCAGGATGATTGTTTGCCATTGACAATGCATTGTTATTTTGTACAGGTCTACGGGAGTTTCGTTAATACTCAACATGACCGCAAATTTAATTTGAGCATAATAATATTACACGAAAACAACGGCACCTATTAACATATAATTTGGCAAATGTGATGATATGAGAAAATCAGATCATTTGGACTGGCAGTTTCTGAGAAAGATTTTTTTTCAGACACCCTACTTCTGGTCTATCAATCAAGTTCACCTCCCAGTTAGTTCTTGGTCTCCCTCTTTGTCTGATATAACTGACACGTTCCCTTCCAACAAATCTTTAACTCTTATCCTGCCACAGGGCTAATCCCCCAGTGCCAGATTTATAACGAGATAATCGGATTAACGCGATGGTACTACCAATAGCGCGTGCAAAACACTAGGCACAGTCCAATGGGTATGAACAATAACTGCTATTACGAATGCGTGCTAGCATGCAAGAAGCAGAGTAACAATAGCGTGCATGCAGCCTTATGGCAGGCTATGAGTTAAAGAGACTCTGATGTATTTTAATGTGGCCCATGTATTCATTACCTTTCTTTCTTTATTCATTCCAATCAGGATAAACTCTAGAATCTGGCCTATTTAATTGTGATTCCCATCACACCAACGCTACCACCCGTTACTTACTTGCTACCAGCCGAAGATGGCGTGATCATTCAATTAGGACGCCTGACTGGTGAGCATAATTGAGTTCGTTGATAACGCCATCTTCGGCGGCTTGAATCAAGTGTTTAGGGAATTATATAAAGAACCGTGCGGATTCTGGACTAATCAGGATATTGTGATTAAGCCCTGTCGTATATGCAGTATTTTTCTGTTAGTTTTAATTCTCTCAATTTTATTGTCATTATTCTCCTGTACACCCAATTTTTCAAATGATGTGATTTTCTGTTCCGTATTCTTCGTTCATATCCTTGTTTCTGCTCCATACAATAGAACAGATGAGACAAAGAAATGGTGAAAGTTTCATTCTAAGTTCAATATTCACCTTTCTTGCTGTAAATAGGTCTTTCACTGCCAAGAATGTATTCCGTGTAATTTCAATCCTACTTTTGATGTCTACCTACTGGTAATAACAGGGAGGAAATGAAGACGACCGATAACCGAATAGTTTGGAATATTGGTCATCATTTTTATTTTTATTTCAAATTTTAACAGGTAGGATATATCGAAAATAATATCGCTTGTGATATTCGTTTGTCTCGCAAAGTGGTCAATAAGGAATCTAAAAGATCACGACGTTTCGTATGCTACTGCGATACTTCGTCAGGTGATAAAAACTATTGTAAGCAAGGGTCTTTTATACTTTACGGGAGGACCGGCGGAGCGGGACAAACGAATATCACAAGCGATATTATTTTCGATACTATATCCGCAATGAGTAATATATTTAGCATCAGGTAGGATATAATTTGTACAAATGAAAACAATCTCAAGCAATAACAGGTATCAAATAGCATACTTGTATCTTTTCAAACTCGTTCATTTGTGCGTGTGAGGGTGTGTAAATATTATTATATAGTTGTAGGCCTATCCAATTTTGCTCAAACTTTTTTTGATTGGTTTGTCAGATTTGTCTGCTTCTATTGAAAGTAAGTTATTTTTGGAGTGGACTTGGCCTTTAAGCATTTTACCTTAACAGAATTTCAGTCGAAATCAAACATGGCGCATTATTTGACGTATACATGAATGGCAACTGCGCACAACAAAGGAATTGCGCGTATTTACTGAATTATGTGTTATAAGTTACATAGAAATGTTAAACGTATTATACTTTACGTCATACGAAACGAAAATATCTGAACGAGTCTAAAGTCAAATATATATATGCAGACTTACATTTATGCACTCATGTGTTATTCTGAAAATGTGTGTCCCGATTATACACACAATAGTTTTCCGACATTCAAAATACAATTTTACATAATAATGGACACACATCTGATTTTTTTCTAAGCCTATATGATGTCGAAAAATATTTTCATCATAAAGCGTGCGAAATCGTGCACAAGAACTCAAATCCGGAGAGATCGAAACTTACTACAGAAATGCATCAAGATATGGTGCGTACCCTGAAAGGATATGCATTTTCAAGAGGTGTATATGGTAAATAAAACAGAGTTTTCACATTAAAGACTTCGCTTACACATGTGCAGCTCCATATAACATCCAATTCACGATGGAAATTTTAATTATAGTTTTGTGCAGACATTAGTAATGTGTATATTTCTATATTTAGAATCAATCAAATAAAAAAAGTACAGGAAAAATAAATGATGGAATTGTGCAGTGATTTGGAACAAAATGCATTATAGTTGGATATAATGGGCAGACTTATGCACAAAGGTCCAATCCCCGAATGATATGACAAAATATGTATGTAATGAACATGCACTATTAAGATGTGCAGACTTATGCACTTTAAAATATGAAATGACGTCATACGAGATTTCAATAAAATAGACATTTAAAATGTGCAGACTTAATTCCTCAAAATCCAGTCTCAGTATGATATCATATGAAATATATATATACATGTATATACATATACATTGGACATGAAACATTATGATTTACAGACTAAAACAGAAAAATCCAATCTGAGTATGAAATCGTATAAAATATAAATGCATTGGACATTCACCATTATAATGTGCAGATTTATGCACAAAAATCTACGCTCAGTATGATATCATATGAAATATATATATATATGCAATGATCATTCACCAGTATGATTTACAGACTAAAACACAAACATCAAATCTGAGTATGATATCATATAAAACTTATAAGCATTAGACGTTCACCATTATGATGTGCAGACTTATGCAAAAACATCTAAGCTCAGTATGATATCATATGAAATATATATATACATATGCATAAATATATAAACTCAACCCTGAAATATGATGTCATATGAAATCTAAATACACAACACATTTAACCACAACAGACCTAGGCAAACACAATCTCAATATGATATAATATGAAATATAAAAATATATATATATATATATATACATTGGACATTAAACATGATGCCGTGCAGACTAATACACAAAAATCCAATCTCAGTATGATATCTTATGAAAGTTCACCATTATGATATGCAGACTTATACACAATAATCTCAATTCAACATTGAGATATGATATTAAACGAGATTCAAATCGGACATTCAACATTATAATGTGCATTGTGCAGACTTATACACAAAGATCCAATCTCAGTAAGATATCATATACAATACATTACACTTTCACCATAATGATGTACAGACTTATGCATAAATATATAAACTCAACCCTGAGATAGGATGTCATATGAAATCTAAATACACTATTTAACCCGTAAAGACTTTTGCACACATTCCAATCTCAGTATGATATAGAATGAAATATAAATAAATATATATATATATATATGTAATGAGCATTCTCCATTATGATGTGCAGACTTATGCACACAAAAAATACAATCTAATTATAGTATCATATGAAATATATATATATATATACATTGGACATTAAACATTATGCCGTGCAGACTAATATACACAAATCCAATCTCAGTATGAAGTCATAGGAAATATATATATATGCAATGAACATTCACCATTATGATGTGCAGACTTATGCACAACAAATCCAATCTAAGTATGATATCTTATGAAATATATATATACATTGGACTTTCACCATCAATATATACAGACTTATGCACGAAAATCCAATCTCCGAATGATATAATAACAAATATATATGCAATGAACATTCACCATTATGATGTGCAGACTTATGCACGAAAAACCAATCTCCGAATGATATAATATTAAATATGTATGTAATGAATATGCACCATTATGATGTGCAGACTTATGCACAAAAAATCCAATCTAAGTATGATAACATATGAAATATATATGCAATGGACATTCACCATTATAATGTAGATACTTATGCACAAACATACTATCTCCGTATGATATGATATAAAATAAACATCGGACTTTAACCATTACTATGTGCACAAAGATCCAATCTCCGCATGATATAATAACAAATACGTATGTAATGAATATGCGCCATTATGATATCCAGACTTATGCACATTAATCTAATCTTATTGTGATATCATATACAATGCATTGTACTTTCACCATGATGATGTACAGACTTATATACAAATATCAAACTCAACCATGAGATATGATTTCGTATGAAATCTAAATACACTATTTAACCCGTAAAGACTTATGCACACAATCCAATCTCAGTATGATGTAATATGAAATATATATATATATACAGACATTAAACATTATGCAGTGCAGACTAATATACACAAATCCAAGCTTAGTATGGAATCATATGAAATATACATGCATTGGACATTCACCCTAATGATGTGCAGACTCATGCACAAATATATAAACTGAACACTGATATATGATATCGTATGGAATGTAAATACATTGCACATTCAACATCTGAAGACTTAAGCACATATATTGAATTTTAACCAGCGCAGAGGAAGTTAAAATAGTTTATTGACAGCTACCTGGGACAAAGTTTTATTTATGGGGAGAGGAGGCTAGGAATGTAATCCGATGATGCAATAAACCTTGGGCGGGGAAGAAACCAGTCGCCGTAATGTAAACATGCGGTCAGCTCTCAACTTTCCTCCTCTTTCCTCTCCCCAATTTGGACGATAATACCTCATTCAGTCCATGGTATTTCGAAGTTGTCACACTTAACAAATTTTCGCTCTTCCTTCGTGGTTTTTGCTCAATATTCGCCCCGTTAGCAGTCAGTTTAAGTTTTACCGTAATTTCGTCGGATAAAGTGAACTACTGTGCTTCTGACTTTAATAAGTTTCAGCTCCTGATTGACATTCCTTACCTACCTTTCACGTTGCCTCATTTGAGTTAAACAATACGTCGAGGTTCAGAAGCGTGTTAATTTAGGCTTCATTTTGATAATAATTGCTAAGATGCCTAAATCGACGAAGAAGAATCAGAGGGTGACAGCAAAGGCTGCGACGAAGAAGACAACAAAGGCCAAGCCAAGGAAGAGGAGGGCGTCGAAGGCTACGTCCCCTGCCCAATTTCCCCTGCCAGCTGCCAGTGCCAGCAACAACGATGCACTGCCAGTCGTCCCCGCCCGGATCCAGGAGCCCTCGATCAACGAAGGGCCCGGAATGCAAGACGGCGGCGACAACGGTGAGTCATGGCCAGTAATGGCAATTGACGATTTTGATACAAATCCCAGCATGTTTACCAATGAAGCGCTGGTTTCACCTGCGCCAGTCACGTCCACAGGGGTGCCAGCTGCTTTTACTCCAGGGACAAGTTTTCCCGTCCCTGGACGGCCGCAAATGTTGGCTGGCGTAGGCGATGATCTCGGGTCATCAATTGCAGTAACATTAAAGGAAAAAATTTGGCGGGGGGAGTTCATTGACTTAGGCGCTTTAATATCGCCATCCAGGTCCCATCCTTCTATCGACGAGGGG
>JAVYIG010018539.1:0-18895 GCA_035222895.1 Strongylocentrotus droebachiensis | reverse complement strand
CACCAACTGATTCATTTATTTATGGTAACTCTGCAGGATTCACAGATGTGGATGAGGGGGGGGGGGCATTCTTACCCCGATTCTGTTCTGCGAATATAGTCCAATCATAGTCTGCTGTCCAGGCTCCACCCCGTCAGAAATGAGACCAGATCCTAGGTTCCCGGCCCTTTGGTAGATCTGTAGGAAAGCAAAGATATTGTACAGATATGAGTTTAGGGGCTCGACTCACTGCTCAAGTGTCAATTTTCTACGACGATCACAATACCATTCACAATTTATTCCTCGGTAGTTTACTCTACCATATCCCTTAACATTATACTCTTACAAAAGGGTACGTGGTCAAAACCAGTAAAATGATTAATTTCTAGACGGTATATTGATTAACAACATATCTTTTTTAATGAAGAAATATATAGTTCATTATTTGGTATGTGCCCGAGTGAGAGTAGTTTTTATTATCATTTAGCTGAATTAATGTAAGGCTGAGCTTTGATAACGTGTAAAAAGGGTAGTACATTTCATTAAGACTGTTTTGCAAATGAAAATAATGTCTAACAGACGTGAAACTTGATAATACACTTTCTTACCAAAATAATGAACAAAGATTTGTTCATTTTGAAATGATGAGCAGAGAATATGTTGTATGGATTGTTCAGCGGGCAATAACAACAAAAACTCTCATTGTAATTATATACATGTGTATATATTTGTAACAATTCCGGGGGGATTATAAATCAACTATGGCCCCCTTGATACGAATCACGAGTGAAAATATTTTCAAAACTTGAAAGTCTGCTTTGTACGTCTTCAAAACTTTGAATCATATGGCACCTGAATATCTTAATGTCACCCTCCATTTGTATCCACCTGCTGGTAACCTTCGCTCAAAAATTGAAAAATATAGATTATTTCCGAATCTAGACTGTCGGCGTCCCCCCCCCCCCCCCAAAAAAAAAAAAAAAAAAAAAAAATCACATTCCATCCGAGATTTAATCTGTCTTGGTACTTTCAAAAGATCTCCCAAAACATACTTCCCACAGTAATAAACATGCAATAATTATGATTGACGAGTTTAATAAGTATTTTTCTGTTCACATGTAGTGATTTTTAGGCGATGTGATACTCTTTGTTATAGCTCTCCTAAATAACAATATTATTATTATTATTATTATCATCATTTTCATTATCATTTGCCACACTCCACCCAGGTGAAGTAAATGGGTACCTGGTAGGAATTTTTTCCTTGAAATGCTAGAGCGCCGTATGGCAGCCGTGCTAAAGCCAGGTAATAATCAGGAGGGTCAAATCTGACTGACATGAGCGCTATACAAGAACCCACTATTATTATTATTATTATTATAATTATTAAGAATGTCGTTTTACTCACATGGTCGTATGTAACCCATCTGTATTTTCCCTTGGGCTCGGGCCTCCATCCATAACAATCTCCGTTATCTGTCAAAAACACGAAAATATTAACAGTTTTTAATCATAATTATAATTATCTGTAAGAAACAATTTTCCTGTTATTTGGAATTCTATTCCTCCCGAAATATCCTCATGCTAGTCTTCAACATTATTTAAAAGAAAATTAAAGCAGCATCTTATCTCGAAATATCATTAATTCTTGTACCCATATTCATATTATTCAGCAATACATATAACTGTTTTCGAACCTATGATTTTGTAATGATTATTTCCATTTGTATTACCTGCCATGAACGATGTCCCTGTCATGTTTTGTCATGTATGTTTCTTTTTTTAGTTTTGTTTGTATATGTAAATAATTATCTTAACTACTGTTCGGGGAACTATGCCTCCACAAGGCCATTTGGCCTTATTTTTTAGTTCCCTATTTTCATTTTCTTATATATTGCAAATGCCTATCATTGTATATACCTTTGTATTGTTTTTATTGAAAATGGAAATGAATAAAATGAAATGAATAATGGCGAACAAGCTGGTGAAATTTGAATAGACCTGAAAGCTGACCCGATGCTCGCCTGGCATAGCATCAAGAAATGTACCCAGACTGCATGGATTCAAAGTATTGTAATTCATTCATTAATAAAAGATTAATGGAATACCTCGCCACGAGGTCCACTGAAAAGAAACATCCATAAATTTGATTATGTTGGTAAAGCGGTCTATTTAATAACCTCAGATTAAATGGTCTTGTTAATGTTGTGTATGTGTATTGTGTATTGAAGGATTATTTTAGAAAATTGGAAGTATAATTAATCGTGCAGATCATGTCGACATGTCCATTACAAAACTCGTAAGCTAGTCTAATATTAAGACAATTCCACATTTCCATATAAGAAAAATCACTTTGCAACCCTAAAACCTCGTTCAGAAATGACTAGGCAAAAAACGAGACCTTTTTTGTGTATAATACGCTTTACATTTGTTGCATCTTATAACGCAGAACTAATATACGAGCAGGACCTTTTTCGCGTGCAGTTGCCATTCATAAACAGACCGCGGTGGATTTTTTTGCAGCGGTTTGCGGTGGTTTACCGCGGCATAGCTGAACAAGCCTTAACTCTAACATTAAGGCCCGAATTCACAAAGGAGGTTTATCGACAAACCTAGGTTTATGTGCGTCATATGACGCGTTTCGATGCGTTTCAGACCAATGTTCAGACAAACCTTGGTCTGAAACGCGTAAAAACGCGTCATATGACGCACATAAACCTAGGTCATTGACGACATAAAGCCCGGTGCAACTGTCGCCGGAGCAAAATACGTCGGGATACCTGCAACCCTGATACTTACTGGACAGTCTCATGCCTCTCTTGAAGACATCATTGAGGGTATACACGCCGTTGAAGAAATCGAGGTCTTGACCAAGCTTAGCTGTGATGGGGTTGACTCGAACATATTCAGTTGTACCCTGATATGAAGAAGAAACAAAAAAACCACATATAATTGAACATTCATATACTGGCCCTGGTAAAAGATGGGCAAGGAGATAGGTGTCCCAGAAAAAGAGAGAAGAGAGAGACAAAGAGATGGAGAGACAGGGAGAGAGGAGAGAGAGAGTGGGGTGAGTGGAAGACAACATAAAAAAGAAGATGGTACTACCGCCTTCCACGCCCCCATATCCTCCTTCTTATCGATGAACTTCTAAACTAATTAATTTAGTAAATCCGATGCCCCCATCTCCCCCCCCCCCCCCGCTTCACTGTTTCATGAAATTGTGCGAAACTTCAACATTACATAACTTTCTCATTTTTGCAACCGATTTACAAAAGACTGCATGTCACTGTTTTTTGTATTAATCTTTCTCTATTTATTCAATTCAAATTGGAAATGGGTCTGACCTGCCATTTAAGCCCATAATTCCCACGGTCTATATGTTTATACAAAGCATATTATTTGCTTTTAATACCAATGTCATAGTAGTTTAAATATTTGCATTCTGATTGTAAGCCGGTAATTGTGAACTTGGTCAAAGCATTTTGTCCAAGGATATTTTTCTCGTCAAGGATAAAGGTGTTTTGGTCTAGTGGACACGGCTCCAGACCTTGAACCACAAGGTACACTGTATACGG
This sequence comes from Strongylocentrotus droebachiensis, assembly GCA_035222895.1. Taxonomy (NCBI): domain Eukaryota; kingdom Metazoa; phylum Echinodermata; class Echinoidea; order Camarodonta; family Strongylocentrotidae; genus Strongylocentrotus; species Strongylocentrotus droebachiensis. The sequence continues at coordinate 15,338 of JAVYIG010018539.1, read as the reverse complement.
GGTTCGAATCCCTGCCGTAGCACTTACGTTATTTCGCAAGATATTAATCTACACTTTCCCACACTTAACACAGGTGTGAATACCTGGTAGAATATACTCCTCAAATGTAATACTAGAAGACACCCCCCCCCCCCCCTTCCGTCTAACAAAGTGGCTGGGATAAAATAACATGGGGGAGATAAGGAGGCAACATACAAAATAAGATGATAAAACCCGATCCCGCCCTTACACCATGGCCTTGTTCTCTCGCAATATACTAAGCTAAGATCGGGGGCCCCTCCCCCCCCCCCCCACCATTACAAGAGTGTCCCCTCCATTTATGGGCATACGTTATGCAACCGATGATCAATCCTACCTGTTTCTCGATGGACTGTTTCATCGGATCAATCCGGGGAACTCCCAACCGCTTCAAATGTTCTCTGTGTTCTTTGAATGCCAGTGCCGTCATCTTGAATCCTCACCTTCTTACCGCTGCAAGATAAAGAGGAGAACAGTATGACAATCGTGTTCTTAATTTCTCTTTTCTACGAGTATCTCTCTCTCTCTCTCCCTCTTTCTCTCTCTCTCTCTCTCTCTCCCTCTCTCTCTCTCTCTCTCTCTTCTTCTCTTTGAACGATACTTGGTAGTTCAGACTTTTTTGTTAATATAAACAGTTGAAACGAAATATTCATTCGAATTAGGGAAGCAATGAGGAAAATACTCTTCTCGCTATCTAAAATCAATTGGCCTATTTTGACTCTCCTACAGTGGATATATCACAAACACTGTTAATGTATTATGTATGGAGTCTGTACTTCGTCGGTCATAATATTTTGTTTATCACGTACAGCAACACATGATTCGATCATGTAAAGCAACGTATGCGGAAGAGTGACTTCAATAGACCTGTTACTAATTTTAAGCATTTTTTTGTTAAACAAAGTTTATCTTGACAACTAAATATCTTGCCAAAGGATTGCCTGACGCAGCAACAATTTTATGTGTGGAAAGTGGATTCTATACACATAGAGATGACATTATTCATAGCAGGTGAGTCAATGAAATACATTAGTTCACAGGGCTGATATTCATTAATTTGTTTGTTCACCAAACTAATCAACTAATTACAGAGGCTATAAGTGTATGTATAATATAGTACCGTAGTACGTACTAAGTTGACAGCTAGGCTTAGTGATCGAGGTTTTATAAATATGAGCCCAAGTCTTTTATGGTTGGTCCCGATACCAGACAGACCTGAATAATCATACCTGATTGATGCACGCATGCAAACTTAAAACCCACTTACACATCACCCCCACCGTACCTTATGACCATGATGATGATATTCATATGCAATAATTGTTTATCCATTCAAGTTTTAGACGACAGTGGCCTCACTGCTGTTCAATACATAAATAGAACACCCCATTGATATACATGTACCGCGATAACATTGTGTCAGACGATCGTCTCATACCGCAAATATTTTACACCCAAGTGAAAAATATGAACATTCACCCTATTAATCAGCATCAGGGGCGGATCCGGGATTTTAAAAAATAAAAAGAAGGGACACTGCATTCCACAATGTGTAAAGAATCTATGAAAAGCACAAAGGAAAAAGGGCCATCACCTCAACAAAAAAGGGGAGGGGCACAATTTCGGACTTGTGTACGTGAAGGCATGTCACTGGGTTTCAAAAGGGATACGCGTTGTTTGCCCCCCCCCCCCCCCCTATAGTCCACCACTACTCAGCATATAGTTATCACTTCGTGAGAAAAATAACAATCGTAGTCGAAATATAGGAGGAAAGTTCAAACATTTGACTGTGGACTAATCATTGCACATGGTTGCACGCAATTGTTTGATATGAATAATCGGTTTCGAGCTCTAAAATGCAAGCATCCAAGCAGAAACATATACAACAGGCAGATATAAATAGACCATTTTCGTAATGTAAACGAATTCATGCACAAACCTTAGTGTCTCGATACGAATAAGTTCATTCACCTGTTACGAATAAATGTACATGTATCTCAATTGTCAGAATTCAAATTGCATACATTAGTTGTTGATGGGTAGGACAAACATTAAGGCTTGCCCTACCTAACAACACGTAACAGTATAAATTTGGTAACATTACGAAAATGGCCTATTGTATAGAAATTGATATTCTCATAAATGAGGTATGCGAGGGTGTTTGTGATCAGGATAACTGCTTTGATTTATTACCTTTTAAGTACTTTTTTTCCAGCAAGACATCATAATATATGTAACACGCTGTCAAAAATGGTTTTAGTAGAATCTTGGAAAGGGGCGTTTTTAAATTCTCGAGCATTAAACCTCCAAGAAAAGTAGAGCTGAATCTTTCTCATAGTTACCTCTCCTTAAAGACAACCTGTTGCATATGATGTTTTCTTCTACAAGAAAATCCCTATATTTATATGCCGTTTTTTGAGAGCAAGGACAACCTACCACCAGAAAAATAATACAAACATAATTCTAGAAATAATTTTATGTAATTTAAGTTATTCAATCTTCAAGCGCTTTGTAATTTCTTGTAACTGCCCCTAAACTTCCGATATACAAAGAATACAAATAACATAAATAAAGAATACAAAATATATGCATTTATATATTTAAACCAATGTATAAAGCTATTTATGTGAATTTAAATCTATGTGAATTAAGATGCATATCCAATTTAATTAATCAGAAAATTTAATCACTATGTATCATGTCTTAGATTTATATTATGTAACAATGATTCATCACGCTGTTTTATATGCCGTACGAAATCCTGCAATTCACCCATGGGACTACGAATTATTCAAATAATTACCATTATCTTTCCTTAAATTACCATTATCTTTCCTTAAATTACCAAATACAAATATAAAGACCGCTCAAGGGAGACAAGAAAGTGGTCTTTATAGGCAGGTGGTCTATATGTACAGGTTCCTTTAGCCTTCATGTTCCAAAGGGAAAGCATTTCCGAGGGAAACGAAAAATGTAGTCTTTATAGACAGGTGCACCTTCTTACACAGGTGTTCGCTAAAGCAGGTTTGGCCGCAAATTGTTATGGTCATGGAACAACAACGAAGTACCTCTAATGGCCTATATTAAGTAAATACCGCTAGACCTATATAGGTGAACTTCATCCTGTCATTACAGGGAAAGATCTAAGGCCTATTAAGTGTTAATACTTTATTTGTTTGCCATTACAGTTAGTGAATGGTGGTTGTTTAAACTATCTTTATTTGGCTTGCGAGTTTATGAGATGTGACAAGCTGATAAACCAAATGGTCGTTGTCAGGTTTTTAATGCAATCCGTCAAAATTTGACCATAATCGTGTTTGCATCTTTTAACGTGCTTCAACATTGTTCAAGAAGCAAACTCTTTGAACGTAAGAACTACTTTACATTACCGCTTTCCTCGGTACTGTAGATAGTCTTGTATTATACCAATACCATCAATACCACCACTATATGCCTACGATCAATTAATGTCAATACGACACATTCTCCTCCGTGGTCCTTTTCAGTTGAATTCTTAACTTCAATTTTTAACCCAACAAGACTAGTAATCTTAACCATATAGATAACGCGTAAAAAAGAACCTAAAACCCAACCTATTTCTTCCATGAAATAATCTATAGAACAAAATGGAGAAAATGTTGGATCATCGCCTTATATACCACATACCACATCAATAGATGTTGGAAGTAGTCACACAGAGGATACAAGCCCTGTATAAATTCTCCTCTTTTGTCCGTAGAAGGACGAGATACAATGGTCAATAATCTCTAGCTACAGACTGATGGCCATTGTTCAGCGGCTTCAAATATATAGGGTATAGACTCTCAATAGTCTGGAGTCCTTGACCCGTAATGGCAGTGTACCCCAAGGTTTTACTATAGCACCTCTTTTGTCTCCTATAAGGGCTCCTTTTGTGACGTCACTTAACCTCAAACTTCCATCTACATTCCATTGTAAGGGTAATACTACTTTCCATTAAACTGCTCTATTACATGTACATGCACCAAAATTAATGAGCAATCACCATAATGCAATTCAAGTTAATCGTGTTTGATTACTTAATATTCTAAACAATGCAATCGTTTGTATAGATTACAGGTACGTTTGTGGTTGTAATGCTGTTGTATTTGGGTTTTTTTCAGTCCCTAAACTTTATTTAAATAATGATCACTTATTTTATCTGAATTATTCAATGTAATCATCTCTTACGGTTCTCCACTTGATTTGCTTTAGAAGATGCAACTTGTTACCCCTTACTTACTTAAGTATTCAAATAATAACATAGAATATAATACTGTATTCTCTAGGAAACACAAGGTTTATTATGTCCTATCAGATGTACGATCTTTATTTTCGGTTTTACTCGTTCAAAACTTTTATTCATATTCCTGCTTTTAATATATTGATATTTAGAATTACATTTAATTTTTTTTATACAATAGCTCTTCTAGATGATAATGACAATAAGTTTGATTATGAATGACAAAATATATGTATGTGTGTGGAATATATATATTACAAAATTGTTTTCAATCACTCATGCGTGAGATGTGCATCATCTCATGCGTGAGAGTTGCATCAAATGAAAGAGGAGGATCTAAGCTTTACAAATACGTGGCATTTATTAATTCTAATTGTGATTAAGTTATGATAAAACATCGATAATTCTCGGTTTCGTTTTTTTCTGGGACGCACTGTATGTGTATAAACATATATATATATATATATGTAATATACACGTAGGCACACAAGCTAATAGAACATGCACTGTACTTGCATAAATAGTAATTATATAACCATATATTATATCAAACGAAGTATAATATTCAAACCTACTCTAAAACTATTAATGCTCCTCAAATCATCTCGTGTTTGAATCAAAATAAGAAATGCTTCACCCGGCTGAGCTGAAGCACCCATTATTGTAAAATTCAAGATCAAATATGCAGAGTCACACAGTGTCCACGAATCTATTAATGCGGTGCGTGTGAAATACAAATATCACTTTAGTCCAAGGTCCTAAAGGAATCTTAGAAATGTTATTGTATAATATCTCACTTCTCGTATATATAAACATCACAATTATTGTCAACATTCAACAGGTGAACAATAAACATTCCAACGCCCGCCATTTATTCACCATTCTGTACGTGTATGTTTAGTAAACATCGACAAGTAAAACTCACATGTCCCTGGTATATGCATATTTATCGTAATACTAGTACTCAAAATATTTACTCACCCTCTCTGTGTATCAATATGAGTCTGTAATACCGTCAGTTGCCAAAGGCTATCACACAGCTGATGTTATAGCGATAATGATAAAAATCGAATGTTATTAACGTCTACACAATATCCTACTCTCTGTTATAATATCCAAGAGGTTGTATAAGCAATACTTGTGATAACGTGTGGTGTAGGTGGGCGAATTATCTAGTAACGCCCATAATATAACACACCCCTCTTATTGTGTGTGTTGAAGATGAGTCAATATGAGTGTATATATCTAGACGGAACGGCGTGCAATCAGGTGGTATACCACTATACACACACACACACGCACCACACAATCAGAAATACACGCCCATTGCAGCTGTACACATGAGCAAGCACACACAATACTCGAATGCTTTCGCATACTCCCGCGGTATCGTACAGTACAGTGACTGCGGCGCCTTACATTGGGAAAGATTTCCTTTTGCCGGCGACAGCCACCTAAAATTTACAGCATCCCCGTTAGGGTTAGTGTTAGGGTTATAATAATGAACACATCTTCAGTATTATTCATTATAACCCTATCACTACCCTATTAACGGTTAGCATGTGAGCGCATGTGCAGGTTTAGCGCTCACATGCTGTACATTTTAGGTGGCTCTCGCCAAAAAAAAATCTTTCCAAAATTGGAATATCGAATCTGGAATAGTTTGCATTTCTGTATTTATCGTCATATCCTTTCATTCAGGGTTGTTTGTTTTTCGCAATTCATGATTATCACAGAACCCAACCTTTTCAATCAACATGATCAATATGATGCAGACAGTGAGAGATATTACGCTAACAAAACACCATTTAAATTCATAAGCCGCGCGCGTTTCATTTTTTGTCGTGGTCATAACAATAATCCCTTACACAATGGGACGTAATTTCAAAGTATTGTTAGCGTCATTATGACACAGTAGAGAATTTCGTCAAAAATTGCCTTGTTGCAATGCTTAAAACACTTTCCATATGTTTGACAAGTTTCTAGAATCTTCCACTTCTAAATACCTATGACAAATAACTTTATCCATAATGGATTTTTTCAATTTCAATTATCCGACAATGAACTATACTTAGTTCAATACTTCCGCTTGAATGATATGCAGTAGAAAGGATGGGGGGGGGGGGGTCATTACGTTTTTACCAATGAAATACGAACGGGTCTATCGGTCTTGTATTTTTTCAATTCATTTCCAAGTTTATTCAACACTCTTCATAAAAAACATCAAAAACATACAAATACGGAATGGAATGATAAAAAAATAACAATTAACATAGTGATAAAAATTACAATGGCAATTTATGAGAGCATTTGGAATAGGCAGAAATGAGGGATTCTTTATTTATGACAGCCTACCCCTAAACAAACCGTACAGGGGGATAAAGCCATGCCCACTTCGTATATGTCTGCACCCCGCCCATCCCCGATGTACATGCCCGTATAGTACATGGCGCATTGATTGAACTCTATGGCCCGAATTCACAAAGGAGGTTTGTCGACAAACCTAGGTTTATTAGCGTCATAATGACGCGTTTTGACGCGTTTTTACAACCTAGGTTTGTGAAAATGCGTCAAAACGCGTACATAAACCTAGGTTTGTCGACAAACCTCCTTTGTGAATTCGGGCCTGTAGTGCAATTAAATGCACGAAATGTGTCGCGAAATAGTTGTACTTGTATTCACCGCGAATTTCTGGTGTGCACCGAACCGTGGGTGCATTTTGTTGTTATTTTAAGCTGTCATAGAATTCTGCGGTGGGCGTTAGGAAAGGAATATAATAACACAAAAGTAGTCACTCAAAATGTGAACCCATGCGTAGGCATTTCCGATCATGTCGACGGCGTTCAGAATCACGCGCAGTCTACAGGTGTATCAAACTTCAATCGATAGCTTTTCAATATTACCCAAACCCATAAGAAAATGGTTCATCAACGCACGCGGTGTATGCAGGTGTATAATTATATAACACTTCGATCGATATATTTGCAATATTACATAAAGGTAACTGAAATGATTTAAGCCGTGAGAAAATATCTTAGTAACAGTTTTATATCTTAGGGTTTATAAGGAAGACGCATGTCATAGCTGTCACAAAGATTGCCTGAATCTTGCTTTTCTAGATATTGGTCATCTCTAACATCAATTAATAATGAACCCTTGATGTCAAATCTTCATTAATATCGTTTAGTGAAACTACTTACTATTAAATTTTGATAAATTATTTCCAAGATTGACAGGAAAGAACTTATTATCAAATTACATTTCATAGGTACAAATAGCAGTCTCGTTGTTCGTCAAGGATCCTTGTTGGGCCCTCTCCTTTTTTATAAATGGTTTCCAACACGCCTCAGTTATTCAATCTTCAGTTGAAATCAAGCTATCTATCTTGTATAATTATTGTATTGTCTCGTTATGCTTTGAGTTGTCTTTCATAGTTTCATTGCACATGACTGTGTAAATATGCCTTAAAATATCTTCATGTGTGTGTGAAAAAGTCTTCGCGTTGTTGATGCTTATGTCAACTTATCTGTTGTCGTCTCGGCAATTCTCCCCCTTAGTCCTTCCACTTCTCCGTAGGCGCTCTAAGTCAGCTATATCTTCATACTGTCATATAATAATCGTGTCAAAGCACTTCTTCTATCATTCTCCCCTCTCTCTCTCTCCCTCTCTCTCTGTCCTCTATCTCCCTTTCTCTCTCTATCTCTGTCTCTCTATCTCAATCACGACTTTTCTTATCCTCCATATTTTCTTCTGTCTCGATTATTTTTACTCCTCCCCGTTTCCCTTTCATTTTTTCCCCTAAGTCGCTGTCCACCCCCTCTCTTGCTCTTTCTGTACACTATTCCTCTCTCTCAGTCCCACATCTCATCCTTCTCTCTCTCTCTCTCTCTCTCTTTCTCTCTTTCTCTTTCTCTCTCTCTCTCTCTATCTTTCTCTCTATATACACCATCATTATCTGAGTATACCTCTGAATGTCATTTACACAAAACCACTCAAATGATGCGACAGGAAATGTAATCCACCTATTTGTACAATGTCATCTAAAAATAGCTCACAAGAAGTAAATCCTGTAAATAGACATTTCTATATTAAGGCTACCGTCGATAGGTAGTTGTGTATTATAGTCCCGTATCGCAGGTATTTTAAACGTAAGGCAGATAACGATTATATAACAAATCTCGATTAAGTAAGTATATTTAGAACAGATCTCGTTTGGATGTAGTCTTTTTTAAAGTATTGAATTGCCATGAAGTCAAGACTCTTGAGTATAAAGAGCCCAAGCTCAACTCTTGTGGGTGCAATTTTTCTGATTTCCTGTAATGTCATGAATGTGATTATTGCTTCATTCGAATCAAATATTTTGTAAAATGTATCACGTCGTCCATCATGTATTATCTCCACCCCTCCTCTTCAATATATCTCTTCTATACCCCCGTATATCTGTCCCCCCCCCCCTTTCTCTCTCTCTCACCCTCCCCCTCTCTCCCTCTCACCCTCCTCTCTCTCTCTCTCTCTCTCTCTTTCCCTCCCTATACATTTCTTTCTTCGCTTTTACATTCTTACTGTCTAAAACCTTTTTGTCGTCCATTTTAATTTAGTTTTATATATGAATGGACGTTATTTTTCTTTCTGTTGAGTTAATACAACACACTGTACACAAAATTACAAGTATATCTTTCAGGAAACCTGAATGATTATGTCAAGCCAAGGCTCCTTTCTTTCCACTTACAAACCGACACATTTTATCATTTGAATGGATTTTTTTTTCGTCTTGGAGTATAACCTATTGTGAATGTATGTTATCATTTCGTCACTTGAAGCTTTAATATATTTGTGTAACCATTCAAAGTGAGAACAAAAAATGAAACTGAAATATAGGCATGAACCGTCAAGCGCCATCTCTCGGTGAATGGAAGGAAAGGGAAGGTGGGTTGAAGTTATTTCAGGGGATTAAACAAAACGTTGACCATGAACGTGAACACGCCTTGTACCATTAAAGTTGACATAATTAGTTCAATCTCTAGTTCGGAGAATTGCGGGTCTGTCGCTCTCAAAAAACGATTTGATTTAAAACGGGAGGGTACGTATTTGACGGTTTCGGATAAACACAATTAGCTGATCAAGTTCTTATATTTGGAAAGAGAGCTAGAAAAAAGGAAAAAACGATTTCTTCCCCAAACTTCCGCAGCTGCCTTTCCTGAAACCTGCTCCAATCAAATTCGACTGGTTCTTGCACATTCATTATTTGATGTGATTCAAAACTACAGACCGAACTTAAAGATGAAGTTGAGTTCTGGTCATGCGATTGCATTGTGAAAGAAACGGTGTGGAACCGACCAGAAAAGGTTGATCATCTAGCATATATGAATTTGTGTGTATTGCAAGGTTCTGGAATCATGAAAATGATAAGAAATTTGGCCAAGTCTTGGTAAAGTTACAAACACTTGCACAGAAAGATGTATATGGGACTGCACGAACACGTGGCGAAAAAAGCCGGCCCCCCGATTTTTACGATGTTACATGCATATTTAGAATATGAAGGCATTTGAAGAGCCATGCTTTTCAGGGAACATGTCTTATCTGATGTTCTTCCACACTTGCATAATAAGAATGAGTAATGCTCACAAATTATTTTCACCTCTTCCCAGAACTCAACCTTCTCTTTAAGGGAAAATTCCTATTCCCTATTTAAATCTCGCACTATATTTGTCAAAGTGCAGTCATGAACAGTGACGGGAATAACACGTTAACTACCGCCATGTCTGAAGTTTATCACAATCAAACGGATGATGTCAACTACGGAGGACGCATTGTAATCTCCATCTCCAGGAAGACGATTCATCGTACCGTTGTTGACTCTTAAACCTTGTCTGAATTTAGTTTCCCCGAAAATTTTAAACCTCTGATTTCTTTAGCTGATATTATAGGAAAGTGAAACTTCGAGAAAATACAAGTATTGTAGTTGTAGTCACTCTCGAAGTCGTCACAGCGGATAAGAAGTCACGGTTCGTAGGGAAAAAAACTTGTCGGTCGACCGACAATAGGGACTTTTAGATTTGCACGTTGACAGCTTTGACTGCAACGTGTGACGTCATTTTAAGGCACTGCGCATGCGTTACGTCGTCTCAGTCGGCGATCGAGAATGCGTCAACCTTGATTTTCCTAAGTCTAGTCAGGAAGCTGTAATTAATGGAGATCCCGTCCAAGAGGCCCCTTTGAAGTCATCCGTGGCACCGCGCGTCTTTTGTTTCCCCTACCGTAATCCCCTTAACCCCCCTCCGAAACCGTACAGCTCCCTAGTAACAATAAGTCCTCCCTTTCCACACACAGCCCAGCCCAGCGAGCACGGCGGCTTTTGCTTTGCCGGCCCGTACTTGGGGTGAATAGTGGTGATAACTTGACAACTTCTAGCCCTAAATCAATAAATGCGCAAACATATAACACAATTTTATTTAGTTCTTAAGCAAGATAACCCTTTGGACTACCTTCCTAGTTAAGTACAAATTTCGGAAATTTTCGGAAAATGTCAATAATTAGATGAGAAAATCATGATGATGAAAACCTTTCATTCGCTCTAACTCATGATTTCCTTGGTCGATTTCGCTGGTTGACATTGCCATGTCTTCAGTAGAGCTATCCGAGAACGGAACAGGCATTTGATGACTAATAGAAAGTTGCATTGGTCATATTTTGTGAATTCTGCATTTTATATGTTATAGCTAAATATATCTTCACTGAACATGACTTAATTTGTCGGTGCCTCGCATGGCTTCAAAGCTCGATGCTTGCATATTTTTGCAAAAGAGTGAATAGAGAACTTAGGGAAGCAGATGGCGTTGCGTAACATTTCGTACTATTTGGAATGCCAGAGAGGGACTGTGCATTGATATGGACAGCTGTTGATGGAAATGTGGCTGGAGAGGGTTACATTTCTTTTTGTTAAGCCAGGTTAATCTTAAATATTTTTCCCTCGGAAAATTCTTTCGAGACGGTATCTCCATTCATTACAGCTTCCTGCATACATATTGATATTTATATAGCGCCTTTACATGCTCAAGGTACTAGTATGCCGCGTGTGCATAAAATATACAGTTCCTCAGGTACACAAAGGAACATCCCTTCCCTGCTATTTATGTAAAAATGTGTAGAACAGGTGTCACATGCATATTCACCTGTTCTACACATTTTTACATAATAGCAGTGAAGGGATGTTCTTTTGTTGAGGGTAGAATGAGGAACTGTATATTTTGTCCTCTTTGTCCGTGATGTTCATAGTGTTACTTCCTGCATGCATATTGTCGAGTGCAATCTAAAAGATTTCTAATTGTAGTCAACATAGGCAGTTAAGTACGTTGACACGCATCATCAGTCGGCGTTCGTCGTGTTCTCGTCCACTCAATCTAAAAGTCCCTAATATATACATCTCACCGACTTAAAACTTCTGCATTGATATAGTACACGAGGATCGAGCAAGAATACCGACACAGCTGACCCGACACAGCAACATATTTACCCGTGTCTTTCTTGCTCCCTCGACGAGACGACTCCACCCAACAACCCCCTTCTCTCTTTTACTTCCACTCCTCCTATCTCAGACTCTTACCTCCCCTCTCTCTCCTCTCTTTCATTCCCCGTTTCTTTTGTTTCCCTTTCACTCTTTTTTCTTCTTTTTTTCCTTTTCTTTCTTTTCTTTCTTTTCCTTTCTTTCCTCTCCTCCCTCTTTTTCTTTTTTCTCTTTCTTTCTTCTCTTTTCTCTCCTTTCTTTTCTTTTCTTTCCTTTCTTTTTTCTTTTCTTTTCCTTTTCTTTTTTTCTTTTCTTTCCCTTTCCCTCTCTTTTTCCCCTCTATTTTTTTCCCTCTCTTTTTCCCCCTCTCTTTTTCCCCTCCCCCTTTTCTCTTTTTCCCGACGGCAGCGCAATTTTACCGACAATATCCTGACAGGTGGGGGGGGGGGGTGTCGCACCCCCCCCCCCCCCCCACACACCCCCCCCCCCTTTGGCGACGCCCCTGACTAGCCTCAGTCATTCAATCTTCAGTTGAAAGCAAGCTATCTATCTGGTATATTGTATTGTCTCGTTATTCTTTGTCATGTCTTTCATTGCACATGACTAAATATGCCTTAAAATATCTTCAAATGTGTCTGAAACAGTCTTCGCGTTGTTGATGATGCGTATGTCAACTTCTCTTTTGTCGTCTCGGCTATTCTGCCCCTTAGTCCTTCCACTTCTCCGTAGGCGCTCTCATGCAGTCAGCTATATCTTCATATACTGTCATATAATAATCGTGTCAAAGCCCTTCTTCTAGCATTCTCCCCCCTCTCTCTCTCTCTGTCCTCTCTCTCCCTTTCTCTCTCTATCTCTGTCTCTCTATCTCAATCACGACTTTTCTTATCCTCCATAGTTCCTCTGTCTCGATTATTTTTTTTACTCCTGCCGGTTTCCCTTTCACCTTTTCCCCTATCGCTGCCTACCCCCCTCTCTTGCTCTTTCTGTACACTCTTCCTCTCTCTCTCTCAGTCCCACATCTCATCCTTCTCTCTCTCTTTCTCTCTCTCTCTCTCTCTCTCTATACACCATCATTATCTGAGTATACCTCTGAATGTCATTTACACAAAACCAATCAAATGATGCGACAGGAAATGTAATCCACCTATTTGTACAATGTCATCTAAAAATAGCTAACAAGAAGTAAATCCTGTAAATAGACATTTCTATATTAAGTCTACCGTCGAAAGGTAGTTGTGTACAGTCCCGTATCGCAGGTATTTGAAACGCAAGGCAGATAACGATTATATAACAAATCTCCATTAAGTAAGTTTATTTAGAACAGATCTCTTTTAGATGTAGTCTTGAATTTTCATGAAGTCAAGACTCTGTAATATATTATAAGGGGCCCATGCAAACTCAAATCTTGTGGGTGCATTTTTTCTGATTTAATGTGATTATTGCTTAATTCGAATGAAATATTTTGTAAAATATATCACGTCGTCCATCATGTATCTCCACCCCCTCCTCTTTGATATATATCTTCTATACCCCCGTATATATATCTCTCCCCCTTTCTCTGTCTCTCTCTCTCTCTCTCTCTCTCTCTCTCACCCACACACACACACACACACACACACACACCCATCCTCTCTCTCTCTCTCTCCCTTTATAAACATTCCTTTCTTCACTTTTACAGTCTTTCTGTCCGAAACCTTTTTTTCGTCCATTTAGTTTAGTTTTATATATAAATGGATTTTTTTTCTTCTGTTGAGTTAATACAACACACTGTACACACAATTACGAGTATAGAAACCTGAATGATTATGTCAAGCCAAGGCCCCTTTCTTTCCACTTACAAACCGACACATTTTATCATTTGAATGGATATTTTTTCGTCTTTGAGTATAACCTACTGTGCATGATTGTAATCATGTCGTCACTTGAAGCTTTAATAATTTATATTTGTGTAACCATTCAAAGTGAGAACAAAAAATGAAACTGACACATGTGCATCAACCTTCAAGCGCCATCTCTCGGTGAATGGAAGGAAAGGGAAGGTGGGTTGAAGTTATTTCAGGGGATTAAACAAAAGGTTGAACATGAACGTGAACACGTCCCGTACCAGCCAGGAAACATTAGAGTTGACATATAGTTCACTCTCATTCGGAGAATTACGGGTCTGTCGCTCTCAAATAAGAATTTGATTTAAAAAGGGAGGGTATGTACTTGACAGTTAGGGATATACACAATTAGCTGATTCGGTTCTTAGAAATAGAAAAACGAAAACAAGATTTCTTCCCCAAATTTTACATGAAAACGGTATATTAACTTCCGCAACTGCCTTTCTTGAAACCTGCTCCAACGAAATTCGACTGGTTCTTGCACATTCATAATTTGATGTGATTCAAAACTACAGACCGAACTAAGGAGAACTTGGTTCCGATTCGCTTTTAAATCTCGTGTTATATTTGTCAAAGTGCAGTCATGAACAGTGACGGGAATTACACGTTACCTACCGCCATGCCTGAAGTTAATCACAATCACATGGATGATCGTCAACTACGGAGGGACGCATTGTAATCTCCATCTATTTTCTCCTGGTCTCTGTTTGTGGAATCATTGGCAATTTGATCATATTAATTGTCCTCTTCAAGATCCGAAGATGCGGACACACACCAATATCTTCATCGGGAGCCTGGCAGTCAGTGATATCTCAACTTGCTCCGTGCTACCGTTCCTAGTTGCGGGCATCCTCTCGAAGACGGGTTGGCGCGATGCCCAACTGGACATGCATCCTTACGACCATTTACCATTTCGTCAGCCAGGCAGCGGCACTTGGAACCTCGTCGCCATTGTCATCAACCGCGTCGTCCTCGTTACGATGTCGACGCGAGTATACCGAGAAACTCTACAGAGCCTTGGACGATCACCGTCAACATCGCCTTCGTAAGGGGTGTTCCCGCTCGCGTTGGTGGTCATACCGTACCTGACTGGCGCCATCGACATCGGCTTCGACTCGGGCCCCAACATCTGTAGCGATACGGACTTAGACAGAAATGGCAACCCAACAAATTTTCATCAACTCATTCAGGGGACTGTATTTTCCCGCCTCCCTCTCTGCTTAGTGTTCATATGCTATGTACGCATCTACGTCTTCATTCGATCGCACGTTCGTCGTCAGGCAAAAACGAACCCGAGTATGATATCGAAAATGACACTGAGAACGGCATCGCAGGATCCAAGCCTCGTCGACATCAGACCAGAAGGCAGACCCTGAAACCCACACCAGGACCACAAAGCAGAAGGTTTGTATTCCGTAATAGAGTGAAACCTGTAGATAAAGACCACTGGAAGAAGGTAGATAAACCGTTCAACCTTAATAAGCGTGTGGGTCTTTCTGTACAGGTTGATTAAATGCAGTTTCAAATGATAAATACATGTACCTTTCAAGGGAAACGACATATTTGGTCTTCATAGGGTGCGGTTATCTGGTCTTGCCATTAGATATGTACATATTCCATTTCATAGGTACAAATAGCAGTCTCGTCGTTCGTCAAGGATCCTTGTTGGGCC
>JAVYIG010018538.1:0-18908 GCA_035222895.1 Strongylocentrotus droebachiensis | reverse complement strand
ATGAAAAGTTTCTCCCAAATCCCAAAGTCTTTACAGATTATTAATTTTGCATGACTCTGGATCTCGTCAAGTGCTATGCACACACGTATGGTTACATTTAAAAATAAAAAGGAGAAGACATTTTAAAACTGGCAAAAAATTAGTTTGTAATACACACACTAGGAACTATTTAAAGTACTGTATGCGGGCACCTTGCCGCCAAATGTACATAAATAAAAAGTGATATATTCGGTCATGATCTTGATACACGAATTTGAGAATATTCGGGCCTCTCGTTGCCCTTATTTGCGTTGATGTCAACAAATATTGTCAGCGAGCGAGGAAGGAAGACACTTAGTATCTTCAAAATTTTATTTTCTCATGAAATTACATATTTTAACCGTTTTCTGGTATTTGATTTTTTTTTTACAAAATCAACGTTTTCCAAATCATTCTCTTGCGGCACCCCGGTTGAAAAACACTGTGCTGGCGTTACAAAATCAAGTGAGATGAATTACCAGAGAGTGGATATTTATTTTCTTTTGACATGGCACCGTACATATAACTTGAATGCAATTTCTATTTCAAAATAATTTAACGTACACGAAAACATATTATACAACATAAATAATAGATAACGTGAAGAAAACCTTAATTATGGATCATGGCATGGATGAGGGCCCATTATACATACAAAGACAAATACACGATCAGCTGATTAAAAAAGTTACAGAGGATGCATAAAGGAAATCTTGCATCCTAATTTCTTTGTTGTGCCATTGATGGTGAGAGAAGCTGTAACGCGTACTCATCTGCGCGCAATGTATTGTTCAATTTCTAAGAAATGTAATTTCTGTTCTTTACTCGGTAGCAAAACTACAGGGGAATTGGGCAACCTCCACCCCCCCCCCCCCCATATCGAATTGAATAATTTGAAAAGACTGAAATGAACTTCATAATTAACAAAGAAAATGAAGGTTTATGCAATTTTCTGTAAATAGCAATTTGGAGAGAAGCTTGCGTTATACGTCACAGTGTTATAAATTCCTCGGGGGTGATTGTCATTGGGGGTTATTGTACTCGGAGGGAGGGGGGGGGGGGAAGAAGTTGTCCTCGAAGGGGGAGGGGTAGTTGTCCTCGGGGGGTAATTGTCTTCGGGGTAGTTTTCCTGAGGGATAGTTGTCCTCGAGGGTAATAATAATAATAAAAACAATAGGTGGTCTGTCGTTGACAGACCACCCTAATAATAATAATTACGTTTTATTTACCCAGGGAAGCCACTTCAGTTATGAAACTGCTCTTCCAGCGGGCCCTGCATAACATAATATGTTATTACTACCCTTCTCAAATCTAATATGCTGAGCGCCTAGCTAGAAGGCAGAAGGTCCCATTGTTATAAGTCTTTGGTATGACTCGGCCGGGGTACGTACTCACGACCTCCCGTTCATGAGGCGGGCGCTCTAACCACTGAGCCACCATGCCCAGTAGTGTCCATGGGGGGGTAGTTGTCCTCGGGGGTAATTTTCCGGGGGTAATTGTCCTTTGGGGGTAATTGTCCTCGGGGGGTAATTTTCCGGGGGGTAATTTTCCGGGGGGTAATTGTCCTTTGGGGGTAATTGTCCTCGGGGGGTAATTCTCCGGGGGGTAATTTTCCGGGGGTAATCGTTCTACGGGGGGTAGTTTTCCGGGGGGTAATTGGCCGGGGGGGTGATTGCCCAGGGGGTAATTGTCCTGATACGCGTTTATACCACTCAGTGCCCTGTTGGTTGGTATAACGCTTATACCACTCAGTGCCCTGTTGTTTGGTATAACGTTTATACCACTCAGTGCCCTGTTGGTTGGTATAACGCTTATACCACTCAGTGCCCTGTTGTTTGGTATAACGCTTATACCACTCAGTGCCCTGTTGTTTAGTATAACGCTTATACCAGTTAGTGCTCAGTTGATAGATGTAACATTTATTTTAACCTATTAATGTTGCTATAGTAATAAGAGTCGTAAGTCTTGTAATTATCTTTATTTGTTTGTATTTCTGAAATTATCATGCCATTTGCTTTACTATGCTTATTTTTCAATACTGAATGTCTTGCTTTACAAATAAAAATAAAATTACCAAAACAAAATGATTGAAGGCCTGTTTTATTATTCGTTGCCATTGTAACACATTAACAATTCATGTGTAATTTATAAATTTGATAACTTTGCAATTCATGAAATATTTTAATATTAGGCAGAACCCTCACTTAAAGGGTTATGATAAATTTGTAATTAATTCTGGCTACTGGTATCTTTCACATAGCCTTGAAGAAAAGTAAAAGAAAAATCCAGAACCTGAAAACTAAACAATTTCGGTGTAAATCTGGATTTCTGCTGTCCAGATTGAAATAATTTGTTGTTTAACATTCGTCATCCCTTAAGGCCCCTCTGCACTAGTTTCGCCAGGAGGGATTTGACCACCCTGCACGGTCACTGACATGTGGTTATCTCATCAAATCATCTCTCAATTAACATAAGAAAAAGGGGATCATGGGGGACAAATGGGTACCGCTTGTGCATTGTTTGCTATATAAGTAGTGCAGTCCTGCTTTAAGCCATCTTGCATGATACCGAATATGGGTACTAAGTTATTGGCAGGTATATAGCAATACATTATGAGGGTGAACCAATATTTTTTTACTATCTAGATCCGTGCTTCGGTTGGTGTGATCGTGACACCCAGACTTGCGAGGAGACTAGTGGAGGTTTCCAATGTCAATGCCGTCCTGGGTATTATCTTTCAGGTGACACTTGCGTGGGGTAAGTACAAACAAAAGCCGACATTTAATCTTACCTTGCTTGCGTCGCTTCTCTGTATAGTCCCTCTTTTGCCATACGTGCAAAACAATAGAGGCACCAATTGGCGAAAAGATTGCTTGGTGCAACAATGGCTTTTTAAAGATTACCCATTTCTTGTCTTGATTAGGTCCATTGTAACCTTTACAACACGGTTATATATTAATATTGCACTAAAAACAGTTAACGATCTTGAAGCTTTTAGTATCCCATGATTAATAGAATGTGGGACAGGGAGATTATGTTTGATGTATATATTAATGATTAGGGGAGGATATTTAATAAGCATCACGAAAAGGATAGTTTAGATGTTGTCTATGGTGGGGGGACATATAAAAGGGCATATATTGTATTTACATGGGTATATAATTGCTATGAACAGTGATTTGGGCATTTTACAGAACTGAGACTTTGATAAGAAGAAAGCGGACAATCGGATGATATTTCAACAAGAATCAAAGTAAAGAGCACCTTATATTGTAACAAAGAGGAAATATGTTGTCTACTTAGAACAAAAGGCAGGACAGAAACATCAGAATATTTTAATATCTTTTCTTTCAGAATGGGCACCCTTTTAAAATGTAAAACGGGAGTTTTTTCAGTTCTAAAGGGGTAATTTATTAGTTTGGCAAGAATTGGGGAGGTGCCTGAAATTGGGTATGTGTATATTTGTTGCGACTGCTTCCTCAGCACTCCATCGATAATCTTGCATTCACTCGTATAAAACAGCTACCCTCTTGGAAAGTCTACTCCATCTACAAAGTGTGTTTATATAAAACCGCTAGTACTTCACAAAGTCGTCATGATATGATCCTTTTGTTTTATTAATCTCTTCAGAATCATCGACATTCCTTGCGACCATGGAGATAGAAACAGTAAACGGCACGTCAGCAGAATTTTCTGATGACCTTACAAACAGGGAGAGTGAGAGGTTTATCATGTTGGAATCAGAGATATATACCATGGTAAGCACGTTATGGGATGACCATCATTACTATTATACTGGACAACGAACGTCTTTTGCGATTTTCTCTTAGAAACAAAATTCTACCCAATTTGTAGCCCACATAACTATACAAACAAGAAAAAATAATCTTCTTATAACTTCATCGTTAGACATCAAAGATAATTACGCTCATCGGGTAATCATAAGAGAGGGGTGTTTGGGTAATCACAGCATGGAGCCATAGCTAACAACCTTAACATTTGAAGAGCAAGCTTTTGTCTGTCAAATATAAACTTCACAACTAATGATCTGGAGGCAGCAGACAGCAAGAAAGTCCACATCATGGGTAAAAGCTTGCATACTAGTTGTTAAGGTTGGTAGAAGCTTAAACTACAATTTATTATCATAGGTTGACGGCATATACGCCAACACCGTGCCCGACTACTATGGATGCACCGTCATCAAGTTCAGTTCTGGTAGTATCATCGCAGACATCAATCTCCTATTCGATCCGGAGACCATTGTAACAGAGCAAACACTTCAAGATGAACTTGAGAAAGAGATAGAAAAAACTGGTGGAAACCTGTCTGACGGGTCATCAATCTTCACCGTGTCTAACTATCAAGTAATACGTAAGTTTAACATTGATTTTGTCGTAGATATCACCAGCTTGATCGCAAAGACTTTAATACAAGAACAGCATAAGGTAACATGGAGGTGTCATTGTATATTCAATTGACTCTCAATCCAAATTTGAGGGTTCGAATCACAGTCTGGCACTAGCGTCCATTGGCAAGAATTTAACCCACGTTAGACACTCTCCGTCCAGATTTAAAATGAATACCTGGGGAGCGTTTCACAAAGACCATGATTATAATTGCGATTAAGTTATGATAAAACATCGATAATTCTCGGTTTCGCTTTTTTCTGGGACGCACTGTATAGCCCCTCGGTCATCTCAAGCCGGTACTGTGGCTCTTGGCCTCGTCTCGGAGCACAGTACAGTTTCAAGATCAATTCGGGTAGTAGTGTTAGCTGTGCCCCTCAAAGCAGTCAATAATTGTTTATTTGAGAGTCCTTATGTTAGGAAAACCTATTTCCTAGTCAGGCATTGAAAGGACTGCTTAAATGTTGGGAGGACATATGTCACTACTTAACTTTTTTGTTTGGTTCCACTAATTTCTCTCTCTTTAATAATGATGTCTTATCAATTTTACTATGTGTCCTATTCAGCTACCAACGAGTGTGAAATGGATATTGACGACTGTTCATCATTTGCAACTTGTACGGATCTTGGATCAAATGGCTATGAGTGTTCATGTAATGATGGCTACACTGACGTAGAAAACTACCCAGTAGGAACGCACTGTCAACTAGCTGTTAAAACCGGTAAGACTTGTGATTATTCTCCTAGTGCTCACACTATTCGTCATGTACCCAGTGATTTGAGTTTTTCCGTCTTGATATTATTCCTGATGTTTCTTTTCATTCAACTTAAATGTATGCTTTCAAATGTTGACCATTACGTTAAAAAAATTGGGAATCATGAAGAAACATATGCAAAGGAGCATAGCGACCAAGATTGAGAAACTTGTCACATCTTAAATACTTCTCTGGACTACGGAGCATCTCGTTCTAAATAACATACCCCTCAGGTTATTTGTTTTCTTCTAATTTGCGTTTGTGTATCGCCTAGTGAAGGTGGATTTATTATCATAAGTAGAAGAGGAGGAGAACACCACGGATTGTAGAACCGTATTTGCGGGAGCGGGCCCGTACCCTAGCCCCCGCTGGGTACAGTTATGATTCAGAGACTTAACAATGGCCTCGTTACTGCGAGGCCCCAGGATCAAAACCGTGTCGACCAGCTATATTAGTGCCCTTTTGTAAGGCATTAATCCTCATTACTGTCAGTTTTGACTTAAGGGCGTAGGTTCCCTAGTTGATTAGCATAGTAGCACACACATGCTTTAGCAGTCCCGCAAAACAAACACTCGCAAGTTATTATTCAATAAAATCTTAGAATATATGCTATTATTTAGATCTTTTAGGAATAAATCATTGTCAAAATCATTCAATAAATTGGGGTAAAATTAATTATTCCACCTTATGACCAACGGTGTATATTTATATGACATATGCGTGCCTTTTAAAATCCTGATTATATTCATATTGGCCCGAATTCACAAAGGAGGTTTGTCGACAAACCTTGGTTTTCGTACGTCATATATGACGCGTTTTACGCGTTTTTTTACAAACCTGGTTTGTAAAGAACAAAAGGAGGTTTGGCGAAACAAAAGGAGGTTTGAGCTCAAACCTTGCTTTGTGAATTCGGGCCATTATGTCTATGAGAGTTCAACTTTTGATCTCAATTCAATTACACTATGTTAATGTTGAAATTCGTACTGTCATATTTCTTTGGACTCTTGCTCTGTCATATGCGATAAAGTAACACAAAGAGGTCCATCAATATTTACTATAATAATTGTAGAATTGAATATAAGCTCGTTCGTTCGCTCTCAACCACACTGTGTGGTTTGATATCAGATACGATACAAACAGAACCAAATTGACAGAGATAAATATCAGAGCTAATACTAGATTATCCACAGTCAAATGGTTTGAAAACTAGAATGGAAATTCCGAAGGTCAAGGATTCATACCTTAGCATGGCAGATATTGCTATAACTATTTCTCAATTAATCTTGTAAAGCAAACCATAAAAGCAAAATCACGTAATAAAATCTGATTCAATACAATGTGATTGCTCGATGAGTATATGTTTATTTAGTATTTCACAAACGAATATATTCCATCAATAAGGGATACAGTTATTCACTATTAAGAAGACTATTAACATTCGTCATCCCTTAAGGCCCCTCTGCACTAGTTTCGCCAGGAGGAATTTGACCACCCTGCACGGTCACTGGCATGTGGTTATCTCATCAAATCATCTCTCAATTAACATAAGAAAAAGGGGATCATGGGGGACAAATGGGTACCGCTTGTGCATTGTTTGCTATATAAGTAGTGCAGTCCTGCTTTAAGCCATCTTGCATGATACCGAATATGGGTACTAAGTTATTGGCAGGTATATAGCAATACATTATGAGGGTGAACCAATATTTTTTTACTATCTAGATCCGTGCTTCGGTTGGTGTGATCGTGACACCCAGACTTGCGAGGAAACTAGTGGAGGTTTCCAATGTCAATGCCGTCCTGGGTATTATCTTTCAGGTGACACTTGCGTGGGTAAGTACAAACAAAAGCCGACATTTAATCTTACCTTGCTTGCGTCGCTTCTCTGTATAGTCCCTCTTTTGCCATACGTGCAAAACAATAGAGGCACCAATTGGCGAAAAGATTGCTTGGTGCAACAATGGCTTTTTAAAGATTACCCATTTCTTGTCTTGATTAGGTCCATTGTAACCTTTACAACACGGTTATATATTAATATTGCACTAAAAACAGTTAACGATCTTGAAGCTTTTAGTATCCCATGATTAATAGAATGTGGGACAGGGAGATTATGTTTGATGTATATATTAATGATTAGGGGAGGATATTTAATAAGCATCACGAAAAGGATAGTTTAGATGTTGTCTATGGTGGGGGAACATATAAAAGGGCATATATTGTATTTACATGGGTATATAATTGCTATGAACAGTGATTTGGGCATTTTACAGAACTGAGACTTTGATAAGAAGAAAGTGGACAATCGGATGATATTTCCAGTAAGGAGCACCTTATACTTGTAAAAACTCTATTATTTGGCCAATCAGTCCCTACAATGAAAACAAGCATGCATCCAAGTGCCTGATCAGAGAGGGTGTGGCTGTTCACGCATGATCAATCCCTTTTTGTTATGATACTCAGTTGATATACTCGAGAGGGCAAACAAGTGTTGATTCAGAGTAGTAGATCCATGATACCACAACGTACAGAATAAATTACACTGATTTATTGAATGTGCATACTACAATGCGGATCGCATTCTATATTCTGCGTTTTTCCCCCTTTCAATTATCTCTGCAACTCATGCACTATAGGCCTTTAATGCAGAAGACTGACCCAATCTACCCTTTTGTATTGTTCACAATCTCAACTATTTTATACGATTTACTTGAATTGTAATTCCTAATGCCCGACTTGGCACGTACAGGTATCTTAATAATGTTTGTTGTGGCCGCCTCACAGTTACCTCACCATTCACCCCTTGTCAAACTTTCGTCACTGCATATATCATGTACTCTCTAATCATAGGGGTGTGTCTACTCCACTCTTGTTTATCATAATTTTATCCTGATACTCTGCTGAAGCGCCCGACTGGGCGTGTATTTCGATGCTGATTGATAGAGTTTTGTAACAGACTTCTGTATTTTTCATATCAGTCTTGTTTACACGCATGTACATACTAACACATATGCATCCACGTTTCTGATCATAGGGGGTGTGGCTACGCAAGATTAATTGTTATTGTACCTCTATTTTTCTGAAATGTTAGGCAACACGAACGTGGAATTACTTTACTACACCTGGTGTATAAGGCGATCATTTGAATCTGATCAATACAATGTGAAATGTATGTAACCACTCAGTAGCTATGTACTTACTTTAATCTCAAATTTGTAATATCTTGCACTCCTTGCTAACTTTTAAGTTTACATGAGGAATACTATTTTTGGTTATGACAGTAACTATTATACAGAAGATAGGAGAAAAAAAAAAACAAACAAACAAACAAACAAACAAAAAACAAACATACATATTTTTCATTTTATTTTATCTAAATTTTGAAGGCCGATACACTCAGTGGATACACTGAGTGGATCCTGATCCACTCATGCTTCTTTATCACATTTATATGAACAATATTCCTACATTGTTCACACCCCTGAGCCTATTTAACGTATGGCTTCGTTGCACTTTATGATTAAAAAAAGTATATTCCTGGGTTTGCTCCTTATGTGACCGCTTATTTATTATTCTTTTATGTGTAAATGATTTCAACTATTATATACATGTTCTTAGGTGGTTGAGCTCTGCTCTACTGCTTCCAGTGATTTTCTTATGCTGACCAAGATGGGTCTTATTATTTTTATAGATGAACTTTATATTGATATTGACTGCACATCAGCACCACTGACACACACGAACACACATTCAGTCACTTGCAAACGCACCTACACCACAAGCACGCTTGCAGTTGATCCCTTACATAATATCTGGTACTTTACATTTTATCGTTTCTGATGGAGTCACTCTCTTTTATTCCCGATAATTACATAGAAAATTCATACAATAGCAAATACTACACACCTCAAGAATTCAATAACATGTTTGATAGTAATCCAAATGATATTTCCCTTTTACATGCAAATTTAAGAAGTCTGAATAGAAACTTCGAATATTTTGAAAATCTCTTACACACGTTAAACAATTTCAAATTCTCTGTTATTGGTATTAGCGAGACATGGCTACATGAAAATTCCCCAGATTTGTTTAATTTACCAAATTATAAGTTGATAAGGGCAGATCGCAAAGGAAAAAGAGGCGGAGGCGTGGCCTTCTACATTGCTGAAAAACTGAAATTTAAGATCCGTTCCGATGTGAAACTGTTACATGCAGAGACTTTATTCATTGAAATTGAAAACACAGGATTTAAGAATATCATCATAGGTTTAATTTATAGACCGCCAGGCTCTAATCTTGATTTATTTTATAAGGAACTTGAGCAATATCTCTATATAATAGGTAATGAAAATAAGCATACTTTTATTCTTGGAGATTTTAATATCAATTTCTTACCCTCAGTCGGCAATAATAACTCAAACAATTTTATGAAACTTATGTACTCATTCGGCTTCCATTCATTCATCAATAAATCCACCAGAATTAACCCATATTCATCAACTCAAATTGACAACATTTTTTCCAACGTACATAACAACATGAATAACAAAATGATAGGAGGAATTCTATGCTCTGAAGTTTCAGACCACTTACCAATATTTTTAACTTGTGAATTAAAACTACCATGCCCCAAATCATTAAACCAACGTACATATCGAAAAGAATCTAAACGTAATATTGAATTAATGAAGCAAGACTTATTAATTGAGGGGTGGGAGGATGTATACAATGAAGCTGACGCGAACATATCATATAATCTCTTGAATAATAAATTACAACATTATTATGAAAAAAATATTCCCATAGGTAAAGTAAAAAATAATAGAAAAAACCCCAAACATCCTTGGATAACAAAGGGTTTTTTGAAATCAATACAGACACGTAATCGCCTTTACAAATCACATTTACACAATCCTACTGAAGCCAATTCAAAAACATACAAGTTATATCGCAACAAGTTGACAAAATTAATTCGTATATCACGTAAAATGTATTATGCTAATAGAATAAAGGACGTCAGTTCAAATACTAATGCAACATGGAAAGTCATCAAAGAGGTAATGGGAACTAAGGCAAATCCCCCACCTACTGATGATATGACTTTAAATGGTTCTAAAGTTGACTCTTCCCTTCATGCAAACTCATTTAATTCATTTTTTACAAACATCGGACCCGAACTTGCAAGCAAGATTAATAGCCGAAATGCGCATTTCACGGAATATCTCCCCCAACCTAATCCACATTCTCTGTTCTTGAGCCCCACGAACCCCACCGAAATTATCAATATTACACGTTCTCTTAACAACTCCAAATCTCACGGGCATGATAGAATTAGTGTGTCTCTTTTAAAAGAAATAATCCACCCACTTGCTAACCCTCTTAGTCACATTTTCAATAAATCATTATCACAAGATGTTTTTCCGGACTTATTCAAAATCGCCAAAATCAATCCAATTTTCAAAAAAGACAATCCTCATGAAATTACGAATTATCGCCCCATATCTCTACTCCCAAGTATATCCAAAATTTTGGAAAAAATAGTATATAATAGACTCTATGTCAGGCCTTCTCAACTGGCGGCGCGCGCGCCACTCGTGGCGCTTGCGGTCAGTCAGAGTGGCGCGCAGCTGTTCCAAAAAAATAATAAAAATTAAAAATTAAAAATTAAAGAAAGAACAACATTAACAAATTATACTTTAAAATAAAAAAACTCAGAAAAATCAAAAAGTCGCAGTCGAAATGAGCCCAAAATGTAAGCAAGCCATTTTGTTTGTTTGATTTTCACTTCATTTTGACATTTTCCGTGTTTATTGCACCAAAATAACTACATCTAAATTAACTTCCAGTGTAGATTTTAGCCAGGAATTGTACTAATTATTTCACATCAATATGAAATTATGATTGATGTTTTATGGAACAAAAAGGTGTTAAAAATGCCACATCTGGGCCTCAAAAATCCCTAAAATCCACTAGCTTCCGGGGGCTTCGCCCCCTGGACCCCACCCGGTATCGGCTCGGTCGCTACGCTCCCTCGTAACACAGTCACCAAACATACAGGTTGGCACTTCAACCTCAATTCATTTTTGTTTTGGCGCTTCTAATAAACTAGTTGAGAAGGCCTGCTCTATGTATTTATCAACAAACACAATTTGCTAACTTCTAATCAATATGGCTTCAGAAAAAATTACTCAACAAACCTGGCTTTAATCCAAATTTATGATAAAATTACAAACGCCATAGCTAACAAAGAACATGTCATTGGTATATTTTGTGACCTCAGTAAGGCATTCGATACACTTAATCACGATATTTTACTTTCAAAACTTAATTATTATGGTATACGAGGTCAATCACTCCTTTGGTTTAAAGATTATTTAAGAAATCGAAGACAATATGTCACATTTAATGGTTATGACTCTGATTTACTTTTAGTTCAATGTGGTGTCCCTCAAGGCTCCATTCTAGGCCCACTGTTATTTCTGCTATATGTCAATGACATTATTAATACATCCTCCATTTTATCTTTTGTATTATTCGCCGACGACACAAATATATTTTTTTCTCATAAAAATCTCACTTCCTTAAACAACATATTAAATCATGAAATAAACAAAGTATCACAATGGTTTAAAGCTAACAAACTATCTTTGAACACAGGAAAGACCCACTTCATCTATTTTAAACACCATTCTCATATTACTGATACTCCAATTCACTTACAGATTGACGGCATGCCATTAGAGCAGAAAACTCACTCTAGATTTTTAGGTGTTATCATAGATCAAACTTTATCTTGGAATGAACATCTGCACCATATCATAGTAAGTATCTCAAAAAGTATTAGAATAATTTCCAAGTTAAGATTTATTTTACCTCATAAAACTTTATTTTTATTGTATAATTCGTTAGTACTCCCATATATAACCTACTGTAACGTTGTTTGGGCTAGTTGTGGTTCTACAAAGCTGTCTCCTATTTTTAAACTACAAAAGAGAGCAATTCACATTTGTACAGGATCGCATTACTTGGCCCACACCGATCCTTTATTTTTTAAACAAAAAGCACTAAAAATTGCCGACTTATATACTATTCAAATAGCTATCATTATGTTTAAGTATATTAATAATCTGCTCCCTTCGTCTTTTGATGACATGTTTAAGTTCAATAGCTCTGTCCATACCTACCCAACTCGCATATCCGGAAACTTTCATCTCACAAACCCAAGACTGTTAATTGCCTCTAAATCAATTCGTCATCATGGTCCAGACATCTGGAATAATCTTTCAGACAATATTAAATCTTGTTCGACCATATACTCCTTGAAAGCCACTCTTAAAAAAACTATCATTCAATCGTATGAATCCCATACTCCAAATTAATATATTCACATAAATATTCACATTCGTCATTCAATATCGTCATTTTACTCAACTGCTACATACAGCACCAGCACCTGCACCTGCAATGCACCCACTTGACCAGTAAATATCAATTTCAGTCACGAATCTTTTTATGAGGCCGCCATCAATTTCAAGCCTTACCGCTCACGATGGCGGTCTCCTGCGTTCATTGATTGGATTATATATTATATTATATGTGTTATATTATATTATATTATATGTGAGAGTATGCATGTGCTGTGTATATGTATATATATATATATATGTGCGTATATATGGATATATATCTATAAAAAAAAATTAAGCTCACTTCCTTATTTTGTATTCATTATGTATCATGACTATATTGTTTATCTTATGAATTGTTTTGTATATTATCTTTGTAAACACATTTTATATTATGTATTGTATTATTTTGAACGCAGAAATAAAAGCAAACAAACAAACAAACAAACAAACAAGAAGAGGAAAGGTGTTGTCTAATTAGAACAAAAGGCAGGACACAAACATCAGAACATTTAAATTTGTTTTTCTTTCAGGATGGGCACCCTTTTGAAATGTAAGAGGGGCGTTTTTTCAGTTCTAAAATGACAACTTATTAGTTTGGAAACAATTGGGGAGGTGCCAGAAATCGGGTATTTGTATATTTGTTGCGACTGCTTCCTCAGCACTCAATCAAACGATGGAAATATTGCATTCACTTGTATAAAACAACTACCCTCTTGGAAAGACTACTCCATCTACAAAGTGTGTTTATTCTTATAAAACCGCTAGTACTTCACATAGTTATCATGATAATGATCCTCTGTTTTGTTTATCTCTTCAGAATCATCGACATTTCTTGCGACCATGGAGATAGAAACAGTCAACGGCACGTCAGCAGAATTTTCTGATGACCTTACAAACAGGGAGAGTGAGAGGTTTATCATGTTGGAATCAGAGATATGTAACATGGTAAGCACGTTATGGGATGACTATCAATTACTATAATATACTGGACAACGTACGTCTTTATATTTTTTTTTTTTTTTTTTTTTTTTCCATAAAAAAAAAATCATTGGGATTGTCAAGCATTTAAACAAGCAAAGTCTATAAAACACTTTAATATGGTAAAAGACTAGTTTCATGTACAATGAATATCAAGACCAACACAGAATGTATTTTGGGCTTTGAAATACAGCACTTTTTAAATCTCAATTGTACTACGTACATGTATAGCTACTTGCGCCCTTCTATGTAGCAAACAATGCCTAATCGGTGACCATTGGTCCCCCATGATCCTCTTTATCTTATATTAACTGAGAGCTGATTTGATGAGATAACCACCTGTCCAGTGACCTTGCAGGGTGGTCTAATCCCTCCTGTAAACTAGTACATATGGGCTCTAAAATGAGTTTAAGAATGCTCAGAACCTGATTTGAATGAACGGCATTTTGACATAGAAAAATAAAAATGGCAAGTTTAATAAATACCTAATTGCGTACTGAAAAGACAAAACTGGCAACGGGACGCAATTTGATCCTTGAAAATGCATAAAATGGTAAGTTTGGCATTTAAGATTGCTCCCCCAAAAAAATTACATTAAACAAAAATATTTTAAAAAAAATAAAAAAATAAAAATAAAAAATGAATAAAAAATGAATACAAAAATATTTAAACAAAAACAAACATACGAGCGGCCCGAAAATGACGAGCGGGCGGTCGAGGACAACCAAATGATTTTTTTTTGTTGGCCTAAGCGCTATATAAAAACTGAGTATTATTATTATTACTATAATCCAGAGTCAGCATACAGCAAGAAAGTCCACGTGATGAATAAAAGCTTGCCTACTAGTTGTTAAGGTTGGTAGAAGCTTAAACTACAATTTAATCTCATAGGTTGATGGCATATACGCTGATACTTTGACCGACTACTATGGATGCACCGTCATCAAGTTCAGTTCTGGTAGTATCATCGCAGACATCAATCTCCTATTCGATCCAGAGACCATTGTAACAGAACAAACACTACAAGATGAACTTGAGAAGGAGATAGAAAGAACTGGTGGTAACCTTTCTGACGGGTCATCAGTCTTCACTGTGTCTAACTATGAAGTAATACGTAAGTTTAACATTGATTTTGTCGTAGATATCACCAGCTCGATCGCAAAGACTTATCATACAAGAACAGCATAAGGTACATGAAGGTGTCATTCTATATTCGATTTATTCTCAATCCACAATCTGAGGGTTCGAATCCCAGTCTGACACTAGCATCCATTGGCAAGAATTTAACCCACGTTAGACACTCTCCGTCCAGATTTAAAATGAATACCTGGGGAGCGTTTCACAAAGACCACGATTAAGTTATGATAAAACATCGATAATTCTCGGTTTTGTTTTTTCTGGGACGCACTGTATAGCTCCTCGGTGAACTCAATCCTTTACTATGGCTCTTGACTTCGTCTCGGAGCTCAGTACAGTTTCGAGATCAACTTGGGCAGTAGTGTTAACTTTGCCCCTCAAGGTAGTCAATAATTGTTTATTTGAGAGTCCTTATGTTGGGAAAACCTATTTCCTAGAAGGGCATTGAAAGAACTTCTTAAATGTTGGGAGGACATATGCCACTACTTTACATTTTTTGTTTGGTTCCGCTTATTTCTCTCTTTTTAATAATGATGTCTTATCAATTTTACTATGTGTCCTATTCAGCTACCAACGAGTGTGAAATGGATATTGACGACTGTTCATCATTTGCAACTTGTACGGATCTTGGATCAAATAGCTTTGAGTGTTCATGTAATGATGGCTACACTGACGTAGAAAACTACCCAGTGGGAACGCACTGTCAACTAGCTGTTAAAACCGGTAAGAATTGTGATTATTCTCCTAGTGCTCATACTATTTACATGTACCCAGTTATTCGAATTTCATTGTCTTTGTTTTTCTGTCTTGATTTTATTCCTGATGTTTCTTTTCAATCGACTTAAATGTATGCTATCAAATATTGACGATTACGTTAAACATTTTGGGGGAAATTCTGTGTCCGGTGGTGCATCTAGGAATCATGTAGAAACATATGCAAGGGGGCAAAGCGACCAAGATTGAGAAACTTGTACATCTTAAATAGTTCTCTGGACTACGGAGCATCTGGTTCTAAATATAACATATCCCTCAGGATTTATCGTTTTTCTAATTTTGGTTTGTGTATCGCCTTGTGACGGTGCATTTAGTATCAAAGATAGAAGAGGAGGAGAACACCACGGATTATAGAACCTAACTGACCCAAATAAATCGACTTTACATGGTATACTTCTTTGACAAAAGAAGTACCAGTTTTTCTGAATAAGTCATCTCTACTCCTAAAATATATTGGAGTTGAAATTTTCTTAAGGTTGGAGAGGGGGGAAGAGAAGACATTTAAAGGATCACTTTGTTTGGAGTTGGAATTCACTCTCAACAAAGTACTCATGAACGCATCTCACGATAATAAGGAGTGGAATCCGCTCTCAACAGAGCACTCATGAACGCATCTCACGATAATAAGGAGTGGAATCCGCTCTCAACAGAGCACTCATGAACGCATCTCACGATAATAAGGAGTGGAATCCGCTCTCAACAGAGCACTCATGAACGCATCTCACGATAATAAGGAGTGGAATCCGCTCTCAACAGAGCACTCATGAACGCATCTCACGATAATAAGGAGTGGAATCCGCTCTCAACAGAGCACTCATGAACGCATCTCACGATAATAAGGAGTGGAATCCGCTCTCAACAGAGCACTCATGAACGCATCTCACGATAATAAGGAGTGGAATCCGCTTTCAACAGAGCACTCATGAACGCATCTCACGATAATAAGGAGTGGAATCCGCTCTCAACAGAGCACTCATGAACGCATCTCACGATAATAAGGAGTGGAATCCGCTCTCAACAGAGCACTCATGAACGCATCTCACGATAATAAGGAGTGGAATCCGTTCTTAACAGAGCACTCATGAACGCATCTCACGATAATAAGGAGTGGAATCCGCTCTCAACAGAGCACTCATGAACGCATCTCAATATAATAAGGAGTGGAATCCGCTCTCAACAGAGCACTCATGAACGCATCTCACGATAATAAGGAGTGGAATCCGCTCTCAACAGAGCACTCATGAACGCATCTCACGATAATAAGGAGTGGAATCCGCTCTCAACAGAGCACTCATGAACGCATCTCACGATAATAAGGAGTGGAATTCACTCAAAACAGAGTACTCATGAACGCATCTCACTATAATAAGGAGTGGAATTCACTCATAACAGAGTACTCATGAACGCATCTCACTATAATTTGGAGTGGAATCCACTCAAAACAGAGTATTTAGGAATGCATATATTACATTTTGAGTGGATTCAACTTCCAAGGAATGATCCCAAATAAAAGTGTTGTTATGTGTGCACTGTATATACCATTACTCTAGCTATTAGTCAGCATTTAGTTAACTGAATTATATTCATTCATTTTCAGATGCTCCATCCACGACATCCATGAAAACAACGACAGGGACATCGCTACCCCAAAGTACATTGGGTCAACCAGTAGACAATAGTAGTAAGTGCTTTATTCGCATCGCACGTATTACATGTATGTAGATTATTATTAATATCGTCATTTTCGGGTCTGTTCTGTAAGTATAATTGTGCGTGCATATGAAATGACCACTATTTGTATTTCTTGGCCCTATTCGTGAAAATGTTCACCCCCCCCCCCCCCCACCCTTTAGTAAAAAATTGCCGGGGGGAAGGTCCGCCCCCCCCCCCCTCCCCTGGATCCGCCACTGACAGAAACTTTGAGGGGGAACCCCCGACACACTCCCCCCCCCCCCCCCCACCCCCTGAGTACGCGCCTGATGTGTACTGTGTGTAATTATATGAAACGGACATTTGGATTTGGAGTCTCTTACATTTTGAAAATTGCATTTTACTTTGTTATAAATGAAAGAAATTGAAATACGTGTTTTTTCCTAGTGTATAAGATATAACTGTTGTTGATTATATAACGTACTCCTGATCATTTGGTGTAACATTCGATGTCCTGATTGGTTCGTTTGCGGAAAAAATTCCCTACTAGCACCCTAACTAGTAATATTTGTCACGTGTTCAAAAAGAAACTCTATACCTCTTCCCCCCCCCCCCTCCCCCTCTCATTATCTCTCTCTCTCTCTCTCTCTCTCTCTCATTTGTCCGTCTCTCTCTCTCTCTCTCTCTCTCTCTCTCTCTCTCTGTCTCTCTCTCTGTCTCTCTCTCCATATTTTAGTTCAGTGGGAGTTCATCGTCATCATTACCAGTGCGTGTTTGTTGTCGATACTTCTCTCAGCTATCGTCATTCTGATGATAGTACGGCGTTACACTAAGCCATCACGAAAACGATTTGTGTCGTTTCGAAATATCGATCATCGTCTCAGACACTCATCAGGCAATAATTCAGAAGAAAGAATTCTACACGATGTGGTATGTGCCATGATATCATTAGCTGTGTTAATCATTGTTATATGGGTTAAATTCACTACGATTTATTGTAAGCCATATGAAGAATCATTAAGCACAAATCCGTCAAAAATACTCACCATCACCACAATAAAACGATATGATAAAAAGGCCGAGAGATACTTGCCCAGGACGTGGGTTTTGTGTACATGAAGGAAAATATGTGACAAAGATGATATGATGTTCTATATACCTAAAGCTAATGCACTTCTATTTGGACTTATCCTCCACAAACCCATGATTACTCCGTAAAATGTGTATCGATCTGTAATGGTATTAAATAATAATCAGGAGGATGTGGGGATTGAATTACATATCTGATTTCTTGTCAAAATTACTGTTCTGTTGGAAATGAAAAATTAAAACTTAAACTGAGAGAACTTAGACGAGGTATGGCGTTATCACCGCGGTTCCTTTTCGTTTGTTCTATGATTGTTTATTTGTCTCCTCCTCTTCTTCTTCTTCTTCTTCTTCTTCTTCTTCTTCTTCTTCTTCTTCTTCTTCTTCTTCTTCTTCTTCTACCTCTTCTTCTTCTTCTTCTTCTTCTTCTTCTTTTTCTTCTTCTTCTTTTTTTTCTTATTTTAGTTATGTTCACAAGGCTATGCAGCCTATGACAAAACATGACATACATGTAATAACAGTAAAGATTGCAAGCGATGTGACGAATATAAAGAAGTACTGGGATAAGGGCTTTAGATGCATTATGGTAGTCTCTGGATGTTTTCCTCTACGTGCATACAAGCATAACTCAAGAGACCCAGAGAGTTTTAAACCCTATATAAGAAACGGAGATAATGTATTTTACCTGTTTATATGCTTGT
>JAVYIG010018537.1:0-18910 GCA_035222895.1 Strongylocentrotus droebachiensis | reverse complement strand
CGACTAATAATCCCGTAATAACTACCCCCATTTTAACTCTGATAAGCGCACCTTATATTTTCACATGTGCCTCTTTTCCATCTGACTAATGATTAGTCTAGTTGTATATTGTTGGAAACATATTTGAATTTTTAGTGCACTGGTTGAGTTTGGGGCTTCTTTTTTTTCTATTTTTTTTATGAGAAGCATTTTATAAAATATGCATGTGTATTATGGAAGTATTATGTTTTCATTACCAGTGTAGGTGTCTAAATTTCAGGGAATGCAAGCCTGTATTGTTTCAGAATGTTATTGTAATCTGTATTCTGTCGTACTGTTATGCCAAACCTGTGAAAAAGATTATATGTATTGATGCAGGGATACAGTAGATTATGCCTACCAGGATATGTTTTAAAGTTTTATTACTTGCGTAACAGCAAAAAACGATAGGAGATTGCCAGTCAGATTGCAGTATTGGAATGTACGGATAACACGGCCTTAAACTTGTAATCGTGGTAGTGCTGTAAAATGTCGAATACTGGAGATTCGTCGAATGTTCAAGCCGCTTCAAGACATAACAGTTCATCAGAATCAGAGGCTCTTGATAGCAAACCCACGACCCGTGATGTCGTCTTGGTATTATGCATTGCTTTTCTTAATTTCGTCGAAAAAATTATCTTTTACGGTATCCTGACGAACCTCGTTCTTTTCTGCACGAACGATCTGGGTTATTCGAGCGCCGATGCTGCTGTTTTTAGTTTGGTCTTTATCGGCACGAATTACGTCTTTACGATTTTCGGAGGATGGCTATCCGATTCCTGGCTAGGGAATTATAATTCCATATACCTGGGCTCACTAATATGCTTACTAGGTGAGTAGAAAGAGAAACATAAAGATGTAAATAAAGACTCAGATACAATTATTGCTGGAATATATTTTGCCTTATATTGCAAAACTATTCATTGATATGACATAACGCGAAGAATGCCTTACATAAAACATAAATATGATTGTTGTTAAGCTCGTCGGGCATGTTCCAAAAGTTAGATGCAGATGTCTTTTTATTCCTATAATTACGATAAATGCATGAAATCTTTTATTTCATGTGAGAGAAAGACAAGAAAACGTGAACATTTTAAGTATTACATTCCTTTAAAAATCTTTAAATGAGAAAAATCACCCATCGTCGACATTTTAATATCGATGTTTACTGTTTACATAAAATGTGAATATTTGTTTTCTTCTCACCTCTTTTAATGTATTAATTGCGATGATATTGTTTATTCTTAATAAATAAAGTTTATACCTTCTCACAACGTTTTTTTATTAATCTATAATAATCTTTAGATTGTTCAAAAAGTTCTGATAACAGTCATATCAACTCTATCTAACAAAAATAAACTTTATGAAATCACTTCATGAAAAGAGGTAAGAAAGAATTATTCAAACTTTAAGGGCAACTGTGTACACTATAAAAAATAATTTGTTCATTGGTAATTTGTACGTATTTTTTCCATGTAGAATTTACTTGAAAACATTAGTTTTGCCACTTACGCACTAAATTTAAGTCTTGCTAACTCAAACTTTCAATTTAGTAGAACATACGTGGAATATTTAAGTAAAATCAAATACATAAGAACTTTAAGTAATTTCAGCTTGTATTAATTTAGTAATTTTAACTCAAAATCAGAAATTATACGTATTACTCAAACAATTTATGTTGATTATTCTTATCTTTTTAAAGTAAGGACCGATGCAGTGCGTAATAGAAATATTTACATAATTTATGAATATTCATTAAGACCAAATTAAACTCTTTTTTAAATAAAACAATTCTTTTTTGTCGTTGAATAAAAATTTAAGGACTTTAAAACATTTACTAATTCATTTAACATGGCTAAGCAAAGACAAGACAATTTTTAATTGTTACCCAGTTCAAAACAAATCAAAACTTGATATTTCAGGAAATTGTCAACCAATTTTCCTTTTAAGATGCTACGATCAAGTATATATAACATTTGGAGCCTTTCAATATGTGTCGAATCTTAATCTTAAATAGAAGTAGTGTTAGTGATTAGTGATTAATCTAAAATAGAAGTAGTGAATGATTAGTGGATGTTACTTGTTAGATTAGATGGGTACCAAATCGTGCAATATGTAATCCTATCATAGCTTTTTTTTTAATTATCTAAAATGAATACAATACTTAAATTATTTACGTTAATGTAACTCGATTTAACTGAGTAAAAATTTATTCAGCAAAATAAGTAAATTCTACTTAAGATGCCGTAGGTAATATTTACTTAATAAAAATAAAGCAATTCTTTTCCTCAATTTTATTGAGTTATTTCGACTATTATTTTTGTACAGTGTATAGTGTGATTTTACGTCTTTTCATCAGAGCACTGGCTGTTGATTGAAAATGTCAAGAAGCAGAGCCCTTTCCAATCTTTGATAGGCACAAGGAATGACATTCTTCTAACTTCAACAATATTTCAGGTACCGCTGTGCTGCCTTTGATAGCTTATGAATGGACAAACGACTATGGTCCATCCTTTGGGTTTAACCTAGAAACCAAACGAGTCTTCTTCGTCATTATCCTCTTCATCGTTAACATTGGTATCGCCCCCCTCAGGGCATGTTGTTCTCCCTTCACCGCCATTCAAGTTGAAGAGTATGGAAATAGAGCGATACGAAGCAGCTGTCATTGGTAGGTCTTGTCTCGTTTATCAGGACATTACATTTTTATTGATATGATAAGGTACGAAATCATATCAATTCAAGATGAAGATGATCTAAATTAAAAAAAAACGTTAGACTTTAATTATAGAGTTTTGCTATTCGTTTCTAGTCATTTAGTTCGGAAGCATGTCCGATGTATAAATAAATTAGCCTAGAAACTTCTTTTCCCCCTTCTTTTTTAATCTCGAAAAAAGTTGATGATACAATTTATTTTGTTGAATTTGAAGTCTTCGAACATACCATATATTATCTATTGAACATCATCGATTTAAATATTCTCCTTTTTAAAAAATACATAAATGTGCTACATGATAAGTGTTATCATATTAAAAGGTAGATTGAAACAAGTTATAACACCTGGGGGGTGTTTCACAAAGATCCTAAGTTGAACTTATCTCTAAGTTGGACTTAAAATTTATGGAAAGCCATTAGCATCTTTGAAAATATTTTGTAAAAGTTATTTTGAAAGGCATTAATTGTTTATTCAAATCATTCATATTTTCTATCATCAAGGAGATTTCATGTTCTGGATGTGGAATTTATAAAAAGTCTAAAATACTTGAATTTCTGCTTTTGAATATATTTCATTTTAAGACTCCAATGGCTGTCCATAATTTTTAAGTCCAACTTAGAGTTAAATTCTACTTAGGATCTTTGTGAAACACCCCCAGGTAATATTGATATATTATTAAAGTATGTTACACTTCTTTATCTTTGATTATGTAAACCCAGTAAACATGGAAATGGGACAAATATTATGAATATTTCTATTTTTGCTGAAAGTGATTTCATAACTAAATAAAAAGTTTGTTTTTTTTTTCATTTTGAGAATAGGCAGTACTTCATCTCCGAGATTGCTCCTTTGTTTACGTACTCTGTACTTTCATACGTCGAGCAAAATATTTCTTTCTTCTTGGGCTTTATCGTTGTTCTCTGTTTCAACGTCGTCGGTATTGTCGTCTTCGCTGTGGGTCGAGATTTCTACAAAATGAGACCACCGAGAGGTAATACTGACGTCTCAACATTATTGTAAGATAATAGTTTTGATGAAGAAACATCTTTGTCATTCTAATAGGACCTCACCTATATAAACACTATTGTGAATATTTATCAATGGTGATGGGAATCCCTTTACCCTGATTGTGTTAATTCCACCGTACACTGTAAAAAAAAAATTGTTCATTGGTAATTTTTACGTATTTTTTCCATGTAGAATTTACTTGAAAACATTAGTTTTGCCACTTACGCACTAAATTTAAGTCTTGCTAACTCAAACTTTCAATTTAGTAGAACATACTTGGAATATTTAAGTAAAATCAAATACATAAGAACTTTAAGTAATTTCAGCTTGTATTAATTTAGTAATTTTAACTCAAAATCAGAAATTATAGTATTACTCAAACAATTTATGTTGATTATTCTTATCTTTTTAAAGTAAGGACCGATGCAGTGCGTAATAGAAATATTTACATAATTTATGAATATTCATTAAGACCAAATTAAACTCTTTTTTAAATAAAACAATTCTTTTTTGTGGTTGAATGAAAATTTAAGGACTTTAAAACATTTACTAATTCATTTAACATGGCTAAGCAAAGACAAGACAATTTTTAATTGTTACCCAGTTCAAAACAAATCAAAACTTGATATTTCAGGAAATTGTCAACCAATTTTCCTTTTAAGATGCTACGATCAAGTATATATTTGGAGCCTTTCAATATGTGTCGAATTGAAGCGTATGTGTTAGTGATTAGTGATTAATCTTAAATAGAAGTAGTGAATGATTAGTGGATGTTACTTGTTAGATTAGATGGGTACCAAATCGTGCAATATGTAATC
Source organism: Strongylocentrotus droebachiensis (assembly GCA_035222895.1). Lineage (NCBI taxonomy): Eukaryota > Metazoa > Echinodermata > Echinoidea > Camarodonta > Strongylocentrotidae > Strongylocentrotus > Strongylocentrotus droebachiensis. The sequence continues at coordinate 14,350 of JAVYIG010018537.1, read as the reverse complement.
CTATCATAGCTTTTTTTTTAATTATCTAAAATGATTACAATACTTAAATTATTTACGTTAATGTAACTCGATTTAACTGAGTAAAAATGTATTCAGCAAAATAGGTAAATTCTACTTAAGATGCCGTAGGTAATATTTACTTAATAAAAATAAGGCAATTCTTTTCCTCAATTTTATTGAGTTATTTCGACTATTATTTTTTTACAGTGTATATAGTATAAGCAATCGCATTCTAAAAATCAAGCAATGTATATCTATCTTTCTTAATTTTTTAAGCTTATTTTCATGAGAGGACATTTTAAGATTTAACAAGGTTATGGAGACTTACAGAAATAGAAACTTGATTCGTATCAAGATATCCCAGATTGTCATCATTTGTGTATATAAACATCATACGCCACTAATTTAGAACTAGCTTCCATAATGGTAACCATTTCCGATACATCTTCTTATTGATATCTTTACGCATCAGCATGATCAGTTTATATTCCTCCTCCTCCCCCTCCTTCTCCCTCTCTCCATCCCGCTCGTCTTTTATCTCCTTCCATCTTTGACTATTCCACACCATGCACTGTTGATGCAATGTTATCATATCATTTATATTTAGAAGTATATCGATCAGAATTATGGTACAGAAACCCATAATGACTCAAATCAGATTCAGTCAACTCAAATCTCTCTTGTTATATTCTTATGTAATTTTCCAACATGTTTTAGTTTGATATTACACCATTTTGTGCCGGAATCGGTTTTCGTCATGTTATTCATCAATTTGTGTACAAAATCTCTCCCGGATAAATTGGATGTTTCTAATAAATAGCATGTGCGTATAATGTTACAAAGTCCGACATGTATGGATATAGGCTTTTCGATATTTCACATGAGATTATTTGTTTTTGATTAGTATGAAATTGCTCTTAAAAGATGTACTTAAATGAGAATAAAAAGAATTGGACAAAGTAAAGTATTACAAAATTATGTGACGTCATGTAATAGTAACGTTAGTTGTTTCATGATTTGATATGGTCGCGCATTATCTTGAACGGCCGCATCTAATTTGTCTTCTTCATCCTCCTCCTCTCTCTCTCTCTCTCTCTCTATGATATTGGGTTTGGCTATTATATAGGTAACCAGGCGTTGCTACAAGTCCTTCGGATGCTGAAGACCGCGATAACAATGCATTCGGGGAGAGATGGCACATGCTGTTCCATCTATTGCTGTGCTCCGGGAAGTTGTTGTGGTCGTTCTGCCGAAACTAATCCGCTCTTAGCAGAGGTAAACGGGAATCGAGCCCAGCTTCGTCGACTCGATGCTGGCGAGGGAACGTCGTCGAGATTATCTGATGACGATATGATGATCGTTGAAAAAAATGTAGTTGATCAACATGGATGTTTGGAGCGGCTAAAGAGTGAAAATGGCGGATCTTATGCAGCGGAAGCCGTGGAGGAATTAAAATGGCTCTTAAACACACTCCTTGTTTTATCAGTAGTCATTCTCTATAACACTATTCGGGTTCAGGTGATTGTGACTCGGACGTTGTCTTTCAAATAGAATATTATTATGTGGTACATGTAGCATTAAACTGGTCACGCCCAAATTGACAATCAAATCATCATCAGCAGAGGCGGCACCCCCCCATTTTTAAGCACCAAAAAAGTGCCCCTCTTTACATAGGAATAGTGCCCCTACAAGTGCCCCTATTTATTTGTAAAAGTATCCCTTTACCTTTTCAACTCTGATAAGTGCCCCTTTTATTTGGACACGTGACCATTTTACTTCGACAAGTTCCCATTTTCCTTCGCAATGGGTGTCCTTTTTCCATTCTCATAAGTGCCCTTTTTAATCTCTAGTAAGTGCCCCTTTTCAGGTACGAGAAGTGCCTCTTTTCACTTTTGATAAGTGCCTCCTTCACCTCTGATAACTGCCCTATTCAAATCTTAGGAGTGCCTTTTTTACTTTGACAAGTGCCCCTTTTTCTTTGTAAGAAGGGTCCCTTCCCCTTTTAATAACTACCCCCATTTTAACTCTGATAAGCGCACCTTATATTTTCACATGTGTCTCTTTTCCTAATGATAATTTCCCATTTAATAATGATACGTGCCCCTTTTCATTTCTAATAAGGGACCTATCCCCTTTTCATGAATGCCCCTTTTCACCTCTTATAAAATAATGTCCCTATCAAAATCTGATGGGGGCCACTTTTCCGTCTACAAATGCCCGTTTCCTATTCTCATAACTGACTTTTTTCAACCCTGGTTAGCCCCATTTTCACCTCTGATAATTACTCTTTCTAATTTGACACAAGCTCCTTTTCTTATCTGATAAGTGTCCCCTTTTCCTCTCATCATTAAATGCGCCCTTAATTTCAAGCGATAACAGCAGTTTTCCCCAGTTTTTCGCTACGCTCGCACGCATCTTTATATGATATACTTATGTTACTTATCAAAGGTCTTTTCAGACTTCCGTTATGAGAAAGTGCTTATAACCCAATCGGGATTGGGTTTTTCCTCTTTAAAAGATGTAATTTTTCGCACTGCGACCTCACAAATCTTCGCTTCGCTCGCTCGCAAATAATTTTTCAGACCATCACACACAACTGGTGTATAAAGTGAAACAAATATTGAAACCTTCCCTCACAAAGTAATCACAATGTAGGGGTATATAGTATAGTGTCTAAAAAAAATGGTATCTTTTATATTGAAGAAATTAAAGAAAGAATCGAGTTCAAAATCATTGTCTAAACCTGAAAGGATTGGCTCCTACGTATTTGACTCAACTGCTTACTACGTAATTAACAGAAACCTTGGGTCTTCCCAAAATTATATCCTTATTATACACTGATGGTTATGAAGGTGGAATAATTTGTTGTTACCCCAATCTATGGAATTATTTCGACAATGATTTATTCCTAATAGATCTAGATAATAGTATACATTCTCAGATTTTATTGAATAATAATATGCCAGTGTTTGTTTTGCGTGACTGCTAAAGCATGTGTATACTATACTATCAGTGGTGTACGCAGGATTTTTTCAAGGGGGGGGGGGGGGTTAACATTTTAAAATCGCGCCGGAAATTTCGCAACGACTCAGCCAGCCGCTGAATAGGCGGGGGGAGGGGGGGCGGGGGGGGGGGGGGGTAAGAGCACATGTTTTGTTTTGGTCCCAGGAATATGAACATTCGGTCGACCTGTTTTCGTTCAGTTAGGGGGGGGGGGGGGGTAAGGTCAATTTTGTGGGGTCACCCATTTGCACACAAAAATAAGAAAATTAGGGGGGGGTTCCTAAAAAAAATCGCACACATAAACAAATTTGAGGGGGGGGGGTTCGACCCCCAACACCCCCCCCCCCCCTACTCTGCGTACGCGCCTGGATACGCTTATAAACTATGAGACCTACGTCCTTAAGTCATAACTTACATTAATAAGGATTAATGTCTCACAAAAGGGGCAATAAAATAGCACATCGACACGGTTTTTATCTTGGGGCCTCACAGTTACGAGGCCATTGCTTTGCCACTGAATCATGAATGTACGCAGCGGGGGCTAGGGTAGGAGGCAGCCCCCATACATAAAAATAATAAAAATAAAATGCAATAAATATCAATAATTCATCGCATTTCCCCCCAGGAAAAAAATCCTCTGTACGGCCATGCATTATGGTTCAAGGCATGGCCACACAGAATATTTTGTGTTGTTGGGGATCGGAGAGAAATGCAATGAATTATTGATATTTCATTGCATTTTTCTTTGGGTTTTTTAATTTATGGGGGCTGCCCTCTACCCTAGCCCCCGCTGCGTACATTCATGATTCAATGGCAAAGCAACGGCCTCGTAACTATGAGGCCCCAGGATCAAAACCGTGTCGATGTGCTATATTAGTGCCTTTTTGTGAGGCATCAATCCTTAATAATGTCAGTTATGACTTATGGACGTAGGTCGCATAGTTTATAAACATAGTAGCACACACATGCTTTAGCAAATTAGTATTCAATAAAATCTGAGAATGTTTACTATTAATCTAGATCTATAAGGAATAAATCATTGTCAAAATCATTCCATAAATTGGGTTAAAAAATGTATTCCACCTTTATGACCAACAGTGTATATAATTATATGCAGCAAATAATACAAAGTTCTATGGGTCATGCTTGCATCATCAGAACTTTGGAATAACTTGCCCGAATATATACCAAACATTCTGACAGTGTGACAACTTTAAAACTCATCTTAAAATGTTTCTTTTTTATAAAAACAATGTACAATGTTAAATTGATGACTTAAAGTAGATATTCATTGATTTTAAAAACTAACTTTATTTTCATTATTGCAAAGTTGAAACTTTGATTCGACAAGGTTATCAAAATTCAATCCTTGGAAACATTCGAAGTAATGATTATTATAAATTACAAGAGGCCTAAATACAGCCCCGGCATAGCACCTGAAGAGTCTCCGAACGCTGCTGAGATGATTGTGTGAGATCACAGGATGGGCATGATTTGCACAAGCAGAAGATGTCCCATGACATCTCACACATTTTCAGTGCCTGTTTTTTATCTTCTCTTGAGTTCTTTCTCTTACTTCACTACCGTCAGGCGAAATGTATAATCTATTGCCTCACTCTAAACCCCGCCATGGTTTTATTTTGATGACAAATGCAGCGATACAAAATTAAAGGAATCTGTCGCTTGTAAAAAAAAATAAAATAAGACGCCATTGTATATTCAGCTGCACATCACACCGCGGTATGTTCGGCGTCTCAAGAGGGAACAAATTAATATGCCGTCCTTCATTCGGGGGGGGGGGGGGTTCAATTTGAAAGTCTGATTTCTTTGATTGTTAATTAACCCATATCCTGTGTATTTACAGGTTTCATATCCCCTTTTGAATGGTTTGAAATGCCATCACATTTATATACACTAGTAAACTCATTATAATTTGAGAAATAATACCTTTGCAATTATGTTCATTCTTTATGGGATATCATTTGCTTGGGCATTTTTGGTCTGTTATGTGACGTCATTAAAAAATCATTATTTTTCTGGCGAATCTCTCGTAATTCCCAGATGCTATGGAGGTGGTTGTATTTGTATTTTTATAAATCACCCGATATGTAGTTGACCTAAAACTGGTACGATGGCCATCTGTTAACTTACCATTTTCTAGTGATACATTAGTTGACATATTTGTGATTTTCTTTGAATTTCCACTTTAAGGGAGTGTGCCGAGTGTATCTCACTTTTCTCTTTTTTCCCTTTATTCTTTCTTTCCTTCTCTCTATATACATCTACATATTCGTAATTGTGCGCTATTTAAGTATGGTATATTAGTATCATTATGTTTCTCTCATTCTTCATTCATGCTTGACCTCAGTGCTCAACGATCTATCTGCTCCAAGGAGAGCGAATGGATCTGGAGGGTATTCCAGTAGCTTTCTTAGCTCTCTTTGTACCTCTGTCCGTCATGATCACCGTACCCATCGTCGATCGCGTCGTCTATCCTCTCCTTGAGCGTCGAGGAATAAGAGTCACACTGGTCAAACGAATGGGTAATGTAAAGACTATTTCGTAGCAAAATTCTTTGTCGACCTCCCTGAGGATTAAACTATATCCCACATGCATGATTTTTTTTAAATGGTGAATAGCTACAACTATACGATTGCTCCTGGAAACACCCATTTACTATAATAATAATAATAGGCATTTCTATAGCGCCGTCCATCTAGAAATTCTATTCCGAGGCGCACTAATTATTACCGCGGCTTTACCCTAGCTGCCATTACAGCACTCCGGCATCATTAATTCCTGCCAGGTACCCACATACCTCACCTGGGTCGAGTGTGGCAAATCAGAAGATTAACGCCTTGCCAAAGGACATTAGTGCCGTGTCGGGGATCGAACCACGACCTTTGAATTTCAAGTCAAGTGCTTAAACCACTCGACTTCGACACTATGTTTTTCTATTTCTATACTCTATAGGGAAAAGTACATTTTGTCCCGGTGGTATTTGGTAATAATATTGCCATTGGGTGGTAGGCTATGGGTCGTCGTCTGTATTGAGTCTGTAGGGGCAGGCAGGCGCGGATCCAGGAATTCTTAGGGGGGGGGGGCCCAAATTTGAAATTATGCGAGACAATAATGGTACGTAATGGTGACCAACAGTGACGTAATGCGGGGGAGGGGGGTCGGTGCAGGAAGGGGCGATTTTCCCCCTCCCTCCTCCGCGAAACGCGGAAGCTTTGACGTTTCATTAAATTATTAGAGAAAGAAAACGATTCGTTGTACCGTTCTCGAAAATAATTCTCGTGTGAATTTAGTTTTCCCCCTCCCGCGCGAAAATTTTACGATTTATTAAATTATTAGAGAAAGAAGACGATTCGTTGTCGAGTTCTCCACTCTTAATCCTCGTCGGAATTTAGGTTCCCTCCCCTCCCGCGCGAAGCGCGGAAGCTTTTAAATTTCCTTAAATCATTAGAGAAAGAAGACGATTCGTTGTACCGTTTTCGAAAATAATCCTCGTCTGAATTTAGATTCTCCATCCCCCTCCTCCCGCGCGAATCGCAGAAGCTTTTACGTTCAATTAAATCATTAGAGAAACAAGACGATTCATTGTACCGTTCTCGAAAATAAGTCTCGTCTGAATTTAGTTTTTTCCCCTCCCGCGCAAGCGCGGAAAATTTTACGATTTATTAAATTATTAGAGAAAGAAGACGATTCGTTGTCGAGTTCTCGACTCTTAATCCTCGTCGGAATTTAGGTTCCCTCCCCTCCCGCGCGAAGCGCAGAAGCATTTCCTTAAATCATAAGAGAAAGAAACGTTTCGTTGTACCATTTTCGAAAATAATCCTCGTCTGAATTCAGGTACCCCCCCCCCCCTCCCGCGCAAAGCGCGGAAGCTTTTAAGTTTCATAAGATTATGAGAGAAAGAAGACGATTGGCTGTACAGTTCTCGACTCTTAATCCTCGTCTGGATTCAGGTTCCCCCCTCTCGCGCGAAGCGCGGAAGCTTTTACGTTACATTAAATCATTAAAGATTCGTATTACCGTTCTCACCTCTGAATCCTCGTCTGAATTCAGGTTCCCCCTCCCTCTCCTCCTGCGCGAAGCTTTGACGTGTCATTAAATTATTAGAGAAAGAAGACGATGCGTTGTACCGTTCTCTATACTCTTAATCCTTTTTTGAATTTCAAAGATGTTCTTTGTCTGCTCCTTTTTCTTCCTACGTCCTCTTCCGATTTGGGGGACCCCCCCCCCCCCTATCAGTACGCCAGTATCTCCTTTTTTTTCTTTTTTCTTTCACTTTCCTTCCTTCTTCCTCTTTTTTCTTTCCCTTTCTCTCCTCTTTCCCTTTTCCCTTTTTTTCCTTTCTTCTCTCTCTTTTTTTTTTTTTTTTTTTTTGCGGGGGGGGGGGGGTGGGGCAAGAACCACACGTACAGCAATAAGTGAATTTAAAAATCGATTTTTGAATCGCCGTCAGTATCTCGCTGTTTTTATGCTTATGAACCCGAAAAATCTCACTAAATAATCGGGATTAGACTCTCACTTTGAAGAGAGCATGTGAATGCTCCTATAATGATCAATGCAAAATCAATTAAGGGAATTACATTCATTCACTTTTATCTCAGTGATTCCATGTGAAAAAAATTCAGGTAGAGTGGAGTAATCTTCTAAACCATATTTTTGTTTTGATAATGTATTGATTTTAAACGTTATGCAGATTATACAAAACACCATTCTTGCGTGCAAAAGTATTGGGGAGACGTGACATATTTTTATCAGTGACAGCTATATATCTCTGAGGTTGTTTGATATTCTCCGCATTATCAAGATTTGACTATATTTAAAGTTCTCTTCATGTAAAGATGAAAAATATAGAATTCATGTCAAAGTAGATCGATGATGAATTTGTGTGAAATGAGCAACTCAGTGATAAAATGGACTGATGGAAATTTGTCATTTCAGTATCATCGACCTGCCTTCGTATGAAATGTTCATGACACATTTTAAAACGTTTATTTTGATGTTTCTTGTCGTTTTACTTATGATAGCATTTGGTCTCGTATCTGGGCTTCTGTCTGTCTTGTATGCTGCCATGGTCGAGATCACTCGTAAAGACGTAATCAGAAATGGCGGGAGTCTTGACCAGACAATTTCAGGAGTCGTTTTCCATGCTTCATCGCTCTCAATCCTCGTTCAAATTCCGCAATATATTTTCATGGGCATTTCGGATACTTTTGTTCTCATCACAGGTAATACAATAATGTATTTTAATCACTACTGAGAAAAGAAGGAAATGCAATTAGTTAGAAAGATGTTGAGAGAGGTTTTGGGGTGTGTATTTGCCAGGTTGGGTGACATCTAGATATAAGTTGATTTTTAAATATTTCTAAAAATAATTTTCTCAGACCTGCTAAGCTCCATCCTAAAATATGCTCCAGATGTCATTATTTTTAGAAATATTTAAAAATCTATGAAATATATGTACATGTTTGAATAACAAAATATGAGTTGTATGCAACCCTGTACATCAGCAGGAATCAACTTATATTTGGATGTCACCCGACCTTTAAATACCACTTTCGGTGAACATCAAGCCTTTTTTTCTTTTCATACTGATTTCGGGGAGACTTTTCTCATCCAAAACGAAAAAAAGAAAACAGAAATCCCCATTACATACTGAACATGATATGGAAAAGCGATAAAGTATTTGTTTAAACTGAAGAGTAAAAAAAGTGGAACTCACCATGCACAGTGAGAAGCATTTACCTGACTCATGGTGAACTAGCTTTCAGAAATGAATTAAATATCAGCCTAAATGTATTAATCTTTAATTGGTCATGCAGGATTACCTCAGAATGCATTTTTGTACCATGAATGTTTTGCAACTGCGAATAAAACGGCCCCTAGCCACTTCAAGTGTCAACAGTTAACAGTTGGTCATTACAGCAGGCCAATAAGAAGAAGCCTATCTAATTAGATTGGCTCGCCGCTGCTCAGATTATGGTATCTATCACCAATCTAGTCAAAAAAAGTGATAAATCGTTTGTGTCACTGGTAGCAGACGACATTCGTGGGGCATACAATGTTAAAATGTGTACACAAATTCGGAGAAAGGCGATATTGCATGATTCGACAAAAATGTAACCAGATCTAAAAGCTATCCTGATCCTGTATATACCAAAAGAAAATTAAAAAACGGACGTAAGCCTGGTCACAATTTTTTGTAAAAGGGGAGTACTTGACGGAGAACTGACAATAAAATGAATCTTTGGAACTTATATAAAACAATACACTGAGAAATGGCAAAGTTAATGATTCTGTTTTCCTGCCAACTCATACTCATTATATTTCTCTTTCCACATTGTCATTTCCAGGTCTAGAATTCGCTTTTTCTCAGTCCCCCAAATCCCTTCAAGCATTTATCACCGGGATATATTTCTTTTATAATGGAATCGGCAGCTTTGTTGGATCTTTACTGGTTATCATCGTCAACGCTGCCTCCGCAGGTATGTAAACACAAATAATTTCTGTTCATAATTGTAATATACATGAACTCTATACAAAAATTAAAAAAGGAGGGGGGTAAATCACCAAATGAAAGGGCCGAGGATTGACAGCAGTGTAGATTCAAATTGTAATCCAACATATATTAGAGACAACTGAGGCCACATTTTGAACACTGTCACTCTGTGATGTAGAATATTTGCACTATTAGAGGGGGAAACTGAATTCAGATGGCGAGCTACAGCCGTCGGAGAAGTTTGAATTACCAATATTTAGGCAGGGCAGCGGTTTCTTTGCAACTTTTATATCTTACCTAGCCAGGCGCGGATCCAGGATTTCTTAGAGGAGGGGGCCCAACTTTTTTTGTTTTTGCTCCCAAAAATTTGAAAATCGTGCCGGCCGAAAAGTCGCTCAGTAGGGGGGTGGGGGGGGGGGGGGGGGGGGGTAGTGAGCACATTTTTTTTTTTTTGGTCCTCGAAAATTTAAAAATTTGCACTCCCCCCCTCTTGAGCGCCAGGGGGGGCCCAACCCCCCAAAAAGGTAAAAATCACGTGTTTTTACATGAGGGGGGCCGGCCCCCCCCCCCTGGATCCGCCACTGTACCTAGCAGGGGGCCATTTCTCGAAACCGCCATGAGTCTACCCAGCAAACACAGAACGTTTTCAGAACGTTTTCAAAACGTTTTTTTTAGGTCCTGTACGTCTTCGTCCTAAATGAACGTTTTAAAAACGTTTATATAACATTAAAGTTTGGACTTCTCATTTACGTCAAAGTTTAGGTTTTTGAGAACGTTTAAAAAACGTTTTTTTGGACGTTACAAAATTAAACGTTTGTTATAGGACGTTTACAGAACGTTTGATATAGGACGTTTACAGAACGTTTGATATAGGACGTTTACAAAACGTTTGTGGACGTTACAAAATAAACGTTTTGTACATAACGTTCACAGAACGTTTTATATACGTCCAATTCAATAAATCAACTAAGATTTTTTTTAAAACAAATACCAGAATTAAGCATCATATTTTGTCTACGTCCAACTACTAAGGATAAATAAAAACAAATGAAAACAGATCACTAAAATACTGTAGGCGATTTCTTGAATTGAAATGAAAACGAGATTTGTTTGTTTTATCATATAAATGCATACACAATTCATAAACAAAAATACACAAGCAAAACATATTTTTATACATTTTACATACTCAATTTTATTACCGGTAATTTCAAATCATTTATCTTACATCTTTACACAACAACGAACGAAGCCGCCGCCGCCGAGGATTGATCGATGACGTCAGCGCTAGCCGTGCCCGGCTGCGTTATTGCCCGGCTAGCTAGCTAGCCGGCCATGTGCGTGAAAATTACATTGAGAATTTTCCCATTGAATACCGTGTGTGCCTTTGCAAGAGCTATCAAGAAATCCTGAACTATCTACCTAATTTGTGAGACTGCAACACCAATGTAAGTGATATTTTACCATTTTGATATCTGTTAGGTGTTTAAATGTTGTTTCAGTGAATTCGAGACGTGTAAAATGTGGGAAAACATTTAAATGAGTATCGGCTTGTGTCGTGACATGTCTGCATGTAACTCCGGGAAGCTCCAACACCGGCGCGCAGCGTCGGCGCGCCGGTGTTGGAGCTTCCCGGAGTTAGTCTGCATGCTGCATTCATGCATTAGCGATAATAACGTGCATGAACATTTACTTTTAACCAACCTGTGAGTGTGAATGCAATGTGATACATGCCAAACAAAAAGGCGTATGTTAACCAGACGCGTTACTGTTATTGTTGATTGTTGTATGATTGAATCCAGAATGATGTGAATTAACCCAACTTTCACCTAACATTAACACATTAATACATGTCATGTAGCAGAAAGAGTTACTTAAAATCACTGAAAGAACTTGAATTTATTTCTGATATGGTAAAGGTCTACATGTACATTGTAACTGTAAGTCAGTCTAGTAGATCTATGACCGAGTGACTTAAAGTCTTCAGTGAAGATGGCCATGTGTTTCGGACTCCCCACACGTATCCGCACCGCTGGTATTAGATTGCGCGTGGCCATTTTGCCCACTAAATTTCACATTTCCAAACGTGAATACAGCCACACATTTGCACGGGAGTCAAAATCAGGGGGGGGGGGTCTGCCTATCATTTGATAGGCAGACCCCCTTTTTTGTTTGTTCATTTGAAAGGGGGCTGGGGCGCAAGCTGGGGCGTGTTTAATAGAATTATCAAATAAAAAAATAATTAAATAAATAAAAAAATAAATAAAAAGGGAGAGGGGGGCTTGCCCCACGACCCCCCCCCCCCCCCCCCCTGCAGGGTCCGCTTATGTCCGTGTTATATAGAATTATCAAATAAAAAAAAATAATAAAAAAAATAATAATAGGGGGAGGGGGCTTGCGCCCAGCCCCCTATCAAATGAACAAAAAAGGGGGGGGGGGTGGTCTGCCTATGTCCGTGTTGAATTGAAATTGAACAAGAAAACAAAATAAGAAAAACAAAATAAAGACTTTAGAAAAAATGTTTAAGTGGATTTTTTTTTTTTTTTTACCCTTTCATCCAATTTTGATGAAATTTTTAGTGTTCTTGTTAAATTTTACTCTACTTTACATAACATCCCAATTTCAGCCTGGAGTACCACTTTAAGTGCTAACTTAACCCCTCGAGATTGTTCGCGACCATTCCGCCGCGCAATTTTTTTTGACCGCGCTGCTCGCTGACTTTTTACTTTCAAGTCTTGCGCATCTTTTGACACCATTTTCGCGAAAATCTGGAATACCGTTATGATGCTGCACGGCCTTTTATACACGCTCGTCCAAACGAAAATGGCTCAAAAACGTGAATTGAGTTTTCTCACCTTATTCATAAAGATATGATTATTTTCACTTTCTTTGGCTGAAATTAATTTATTATAGCACAATTATGCTTCAAAATAGTTCTATGATAAATTTTACGAAAAAAACACAACAAAAACAAAGGTGGTAGCAAGGTCTGAAATACCCCGGTGCTATTAGGGTTAAGAGAGTTTTCTGAATACCACCCCTGCTGATATACACAACGAATCACAGCATAAAGAATTTTGTTAGCATTTTTGGCCTGGACATTGTCAATCTCTAGGTGTGCATCAACATACGCTACTTGTATGAGTACAGTAGACCACTGCCTTTGTTGTCGAGTGCTGCGCTGCAATTGAATTTATATGCTAGAAGGATGCTAGATGATGTTTTAACCCTAATAGCACCTGGGGGGAGGGAGGGGGGGGGGGGCATAATGTACCAATTCATCAAAATTAAAAATTAACATGTTGAACTCAAAATGAATTCATAAAGCTTGAACATTTTTCAAAAATTCTTTCTTGCTTGATATTTTTCTAATGTCTGTGATGTTTTTCCAGATATGGAGTGTGACCCTGAGCCACTTCGCAGAAGCCCGAGAAAGGCAGATAAGTCGAAGACTAAGGAACTTCCTCTCCCCAAATTGTCAACAACATCCATGATGGCCAGATTTGTCCCCTTAAGCCCGACGGGCCCAATCCAGAGGGGATCATCTCCATCTACAACTACATTCCCTCTCCTTCGACTTCTCGCCAAAGCCAGCCGCCGACACCAAAAGCTAGAACCTTGGACAGTAAGTATTTACGTAGAGAATTTCACAAACAAAATATCTCTTCTCAAGAACTTAATAGTATGTTTCATAGGAGGTCAATTGATTAGATTTTGGAGTACAGCATATTTAAACTATAAACAAAATTTACTATTTTTTACCAAGATGCTACACTGATATAAGAGAGAGAGGTTGTCAATATAAATACAACATCAAAAGTAAGTTCCCCTAAAGAGCCCCATCAAATCTTCCAGTGGAAAAATCAAGAAAAAAAACGTAATTTTTTGTTCATGTTGTGATCATTCAGCCGTTAAGTCACGGATGTCACTAATTTCGAGAATCTGCCTTCCTAACAACCCTAGCTATATCCAATGCTTGGTTTCAACTTGAATAATTTGCTATACTCGAAGATTTTATGGGGTTCTTTAGGGGGAAACTTTCTTTTGATGTGTTTAATTTTGATTTATTTTTATCAAAAAGCAGGGGTATATTTTTCTGCAAAATTGCTTCAGATTCTTTCTGTATGTGTTGCATTGTCTGATGCTTTGTACAAGTATTGTCATTGCAGCTTGGTGATGTATTCCTGAAATTCGATAGTTGAAAAGCTGTCGTACATATCAGTCACACTAAAATTACATACTCTTCTTAGCTACCAAAATGACCATAATTTGTTAATGTATTTTTTTTTACTCCTTTTGTTTTCCTAGACAATTTTCAACAGCAGGTACTTCAAAAACTTCAGAAGCTGGAAGATGTCCAGGCCCAGATAGTGGAGACGCTGGCAAACCTGGTTGCCAAATCATCAGTGAGTTTACGGGCAGGTCCTGCCGACCTGCAGGAGCCTTTGCGGAACCGCTCAAGACAGGGAGTGAATTCGACTTGCTCGAAATGAGACTCGTAGAGTCTGATTTTAAGAAGAGAATGGTAAGTTTAAAAATACTTGCATACTAATTTGGCATTATTTGATCATCCATTCAAATGACTTTGTTTTCCTTTTTGTACAGGTTTAATTATCTAAACCTGAAATATCCTGAGTTTCTGATTTATACATGCCTTGATTACTTTATAGCCATGTTTAAAAAAAAAAGTGAAAGCCTGTGAATTTTGCAAATGATAAATTAATATTTACCGCATCAGGGTGAAGGTTTTAGCGGAGAAACATTCATAATAATGTCTGGAAATGAGACGGTTGGCTCCTATTTATGTGAGAATCTACGGCATTGTAATTGATA
>JAVYIG010018536.1:0-18910 GCA_035222895.1 Strongylocentrotus droebachiensis | reverse complement strand
CCTTTCATGCCGCATTAAAAGGTCTTTCGCTCGGATCGAATGTCGATAACTGATGCCGTGCAGTGTATGTTCTTCAATCTTTTCTGCTGAATGGAATAAAGAATTAAGTGACCACATTTTCCACGAGCGTGTCGGAGGGTGAGAATGGGATGAGGATGATGAGAAACGTGAATTAGAAGGGAAAAAAAGAACATTAGGAGGCTGGGAGGAAGATGCGCAAAATGGCGATGGATTCATGTACAAATTATATATGTTTGCGAGTGCATTAGTGAATATATACTTCACGCACGTTAAGTCACAATGGGTTAATGGAAGGGACTTTTCAAGTTCATTATCTGGCTCATCGTGACTTAGCCGAGTGCATATCACTAATGCATGTTTGCGAGTGCATTAGTGAATATATACTTCATGCACGTTAAGTCACAACCAGATAATGGACGAGACTTTTTAAGTTCATTATCAGGCATATTGTGACTTACTTAACTGAGTGCATATCACTCAGGCACTCATGCACTTAAAACATGAATTATTTGTTTTATAAACTGGGGTTTGTTTCATAAAAACTAAGATTGACTTTAGTTGGACTTGAACTATGGCAGACCATTCATGCCACTGGTTGCTCTCACCATTGGTCTCTCAAGGGACGTCACAAATCTACAGAATTTACACTATTTGATAGTTCATTGTTGAAGAAAAAAGAAGCTACATATATTGTAACTTCAGTTTACTTCCCTTGAGCGACTAATGCCAGGAATGGTGAGAGCAACCAGTGGCATGAATAGCCTGCCATAGTTCAACTTCACGTCCAACCAGGTCTACAATATGAATGTAAAGTTGAAACATGAGAAACAACCCGAACAAAATGCCTAAAATCGCACAGGCATACAGGCTGTCATTTGCTTTGTATGACATCGCAGTACATAAGCACAGTCAAAAGTGTAACGTTTGTCTCAATGTGCGCATCAATGTTCTTGCTGTAAGAAACTATGCACATTTATCGCACCTTAGTTAGTTTGTACGTGCTAGAGATACGCATCATACATGTAGCCATGCATGATCAGTTTATATAGCTGTGGGTTATCACTTTTTGATGGGGACCATGTTTGCACGGTGGGTGTGGGAGGAAAGAATGATGCATGGGATCATGGTATGTTATTTGACCAACCGTGTACATTCTAGAACTTGTTTTATAATGAGGAATGACCGGACATTTGCTTCATTCTTTAATTGGTAATGATTAGGGTTAAGATTGCGTTCGGGTTAGGTTCAGGGTTATGTATAGTGTTTAGTGAAGATTTGAAATTCATGTTAGATTTTAACCGTGGAGCAGTGTATGACATGTAAGTCCCCCCCCCCCCCCCCCCCCCCCCACCACCCTCAGTTGACAGTCCTGGATACACCCTTTTCTTAAAATGGAATTCTATTTGAAGGAAATGTCGTCCTGCAGTAAAGATAAGCATGGATAAAAAAGGGGGAAAAAGGGAAAAAACTACCTCTGCACTTCATCGTACAACTTCATATTCAACATAAGTAAAGTGACAATGGGAGGAAGAGAGAATCAGACAGCTTGTCACAAAATCAAGTTTAAAGTGACTTTCATCGTTTTCAAATATTCTCCCTTATCCTAGTTTACAATCCTTGACATGTAATCCTATTTGAAGGAGGATATTTCTTTGTGAGGTACAGAAGGAAGAAAGAGAAAACTGACTCCTTGGATGCACGTCATCGCATTTCTTCACCCTCAACATTCGTGAGAGAAGAAGGAAGAGAGGGAATCGATTATTTATCTTTTGCAAGGAGTCAGAGAGCAGGAGCGGAAATGAGAATCATAGAAAGCTCTAGCTCTTTCACATGAACCAAACATCAGCCTCGGTGTCACATGAAATTGGACTAGAAATTGAAAGGCTGAGCGTGCTCCACGAGGTATCGACGGCCGTGAGAGTAAGAGAGTGCTTCTCGTTTTCATGCTGTCATGTTCCCTGTGGTATGCTTGAGAAGGAGAGGGAGGGAGAGATGGGGAGAAGGGAAAGAGAGAACAGGGAGGGAGAGATGGGGAAGAGGAGAGAGAGAGAAGGAGGGGAAGGAATGGATGGAGGGGGAGGAAGAAGGGAGAGTAAGAGAGTGCTTCTCATTTTTATGCTGTCATGTTCCCTGTGGTATGCTTGAGAAGGAGAGGGAGGGAGGGGGGGGGGGAGATGGGGAAGAGAGAACAGGGAGGGAGAGATGGGGAAGAGGAGAGAGAGAGAAGGAGGGGAAGGAATGGATGGAGGGGGAGGAAGAAGAGAGAGTAAGAGAGTGCTTCTCATTTTTATGCTTTCATGTTCCTTGTGGTATGCTTGAGATATATGAGAGAAATTGGGGGAGAGAGGTGATAGAGAGAGGGAGGGGGAGGGAGGGAGAGAGGGAGGGAGGGAGGGAGGGAGGGAGGGAGGGAGGGAGGGAGGGAGGGAGGGAGGGAGGGAGGGAGGGAGGGAGGGAGGGGGGGAGGGAGGGAGGGAGAGAGAGAGAGGGAGAAGGAGGGAGGGATGGATGGAGGGGGAGGAAGAAGGGAGGATAAGGAAGTGCTTCTCATTTTCATGCTGTCATGTTCCCTGTGGTATGCTTGAGATATATATGAGAGAGAGGGAAATATGTATAAAGAGAGGTGGTAGAGAAAGGGAGGGAAAGATGGGAGGAGGGAAGGGGGAGAAGGAGAGGGGGTGGGAGGGGGAAGGGAGGGGAGAAGGAGAGGAAGAGAGGGAAGGAACAGGAGGGAGGGAGGAAGGAGGAAGGAGGGAGAAAGAAAAACGAGAGAGGGACATTAACTGTTTTCATAAAATGTCAAATATTGAAAGCTTGTAAATGGGGTAAAGCTCTTAGAAAGAGAGAGAAGGAGAGAAGGCATCAGAAACAGAGAGAAAGAGAGAGAGAGAGAGAGAGAGAAGGGGGGGGGGTACAATTCTCATAATGCTTTGGAATACTTCAGAAAAATTCAACAAGTTTAAATAAATAAAGAAATAAAAGATTCTTAGAAATACTGAAACTGCAAATTTTCACCCATAAGGCTTTGAATTTTCATGGAATCATTTATTCATTTTTAACTTGTTCTATTTGAGAGAGAAAATAACAATTTCACTTGGAAAATATTTCAAAGCTGATCTCTGTGTGGCAGGAATATTAGAGAGAGTGAGAGAGAGAGAGGGGGGGGGGGGGGGGGGGGGAGAAAGAGAATAGTTGTTTATATCATGACGTTCATGCTGCCATGTTAATTGACAGTGAGATGAAAAATCACATGATGATATACTGCATGGTATGTTTTCAATGTTATCCATCTGTATTTCCAAACGACAAATTTTCTTATTGGATATTTTGTCTTCATTATAACCCAATTCTCTCTCTTTCTTTTTCTTCATGTTGCTTAAGAACATGCAATAGAATTTGGAGGTTTGTACATATATTAAAATCAAATATTATTATTATTTATTATTATATGTAATATTAAGTTAAAGTGTACCAACCACCAAAACATTTAGTTTTGTATGTGAGTAGTTCCATGTTTTAATGCTATATTCAAAATATGAGTTCAAATATTACTTTTGTAAAGAGATTTGTGAGTTTAAATACATTCTCAATTAGCATAAAAGCGACTTGTTAGTAGACTTGTTGCATACACATAAGTGCTTGTATGAAATAAGGCTTGCATGGAACCCTTGTCTAACTTGGGTTCCTTGTGAGCTTTTAAAAATGTTATTCTTTATTTTTGTTGTCATGCTCTGTATCCATTGACCTATAGAATACTGGGCAAAGTTTTAATTGATGGTTTTATACATTGTAGTTCTACAACAATTCTTGTTTAATTGATTGGTACACTTTTAAGGAAAACAGATTCCTCCTCATCTATCTGTTTACTTCTATCCTTCTCTATCTTTTGGTCTCCATCTTTGCACGCATCCTGTGCCTTTTGCTTTCTGTATGGCTTTTAGTCACTATCTTTTCTTTTCCTTTTGTCCATCTCTATCTTTGTCCCCCCCCCTTTCTCTCCTACGTTCTTACTCTACCTTCGTTCCTTCCTGTGCCCTTTTCTCTCTTTATGTCCCTCTCTCTATTTCTCTTCCTTTCTACCTTCTTTCTCTGGCTCTCTCTTTTTGTGGAGTTGGCATGGTTTGGTGGTTTATTCACTTGACTCTCAATCCAAGGGTTGAGGGTTCAAATCCAGACCTGGCACTAACATCCTTTGGCAAGGCATTAATCCACATTTGCCACTCTCCACCCATGTGTACATGGGTAATGCTAATTGCAGGGCCCTCAGGTCAAACATTTAAAGCTTTGATGCTGATGAGGCTTCCCTGGGTAAAACAATTACAGTCAAACCGGTCTATAGCGACCGCCCAAGGGAAACGCAAAAAGTGGTCTTTGTAGGCAGGTGGTCTTTGTAGACAGGTTCCTTTAGTACATGTTTCAATGAGAAACCATTTTCAAGGGAAACAAAAAATGTGGTATTTATAGACAGGTGGTCTCTGTAGACAGGTGGTCACTAAAGCAGGTGTGACTGTATCTTTCTTTTTCCATCATTATCTCTGTCCCTCTTACTCTCCTCATCTCCACCTTCCTCTTCCTTTCAATTTAATTTCATCTCTTATAACTTGAGATAGATGTGATACTTCTGCTTTTAGTTACCATGGTAATTGATTTAGTTATTACCACTCATCCTGCATGTCCTCATGAGATGGATACCGCAATGATAACAACAGGTGTTTTATCTGATTGGAACAAACAGTGGTCTAGACGTAACTTTGATTGCGTTATCAATAACTTATTTCAATACTTTAAGTGATGAAATTGGGCACCACACAACTTTCCAAGCACGTTATAGATGAAATGTAGTTTTGGTCATGCAATAAAATTGTAGAAAAAAAGTCCGGAAGCAAAACTTGATAACGAATAACGAATCAGGGTCCCACTCTAGTGTGTAAGTCGTATTGTACGATAATATATAACTGGATGGGGCTTAGCGTGAACGTGCTCTCATGCGCTAACCTTTGGTAAGGCATTAATACTCATTACCAGGTCCCTCGGAGAGGACCTAAAGTTGTCGGTCCTCTGGTTGCTTACTAACAAGCATTTATGCTTTATTAGCAGTCAGGTAAAATAACCACTACCACATTTTTTACAGGCTGTCATGTCAACTGACCTCGTCAAAACTAGTGTCTTTATACAATGTTGTTTTCTCCTACTGGCTTGAAATTGATATATTTTGCTGTATACCATTTTTTCTCTCTCTTTCTCTCTTTGTTTTCAAAGCCTTTGGTCTTTTTTTCTCTTTTTGTTGTACAAGTTTCTTATACATTTCCTATTTTCTAAATGAGTTTACAGTCTCCCTTAGGCCCTTCTGTTTTGTGACCTTGGTTTTAGATGTCTGAAGATAGGGCTCTGACATATTATTTGATATTTATCAAGATGATTCACCTTTGCTCTGGCTATGACAACACAAAAGTAATGTGATTTATAATTTTTTTATAATTTGAATGTCTGTATACCACCTCGTCTTCAGTTTTCATACTCATTCTTTATGGTTCTGATATTATACAAATATTGACTGCTCATGAGGATGATGGTGGGAACTATCACTCCCAAGGTGGTGTTCACACCGGTCCTTATATCACCCCCGAGGCGAAGCCGAGGGGGTGATAGAAGGGCCGGTGTGAACACCACCGAGGGAGTGGTAGTTTCCACCATCATCCGATTACAGAGCAGTCCATATTTGTTTTATATACCTCATCCTTTTTATTGATTCATGATTAGGTCTAGCTGTAGGTCTAGTTCTAGCACTAAAAAACAACTAGATCAAGAGGAATTACTCACCAGAATAAGAAAAATCCAACATCAAGTCCAAGGCAAGAGTATTGAATTCCTACGCGCGATTGCGGTAGCCTAGCAACTCAACAAATGTGTGTGCGCAACTAAGTCGCGGGAGGGGTTAGGGGTCCTATCCCGGGGTTTGATAGTAGCTATCAAACCCTCTGACGTAATGATACTTGATAGATCGAAATGCTCCTTGACATGTGATATAGTTTTGACCAATCAGTGAATGACAATCTATGTATGAGGTATATAAAAGACTTTATCTTTTCCGTGATCTTCATGGCTTCAAATACAATTCACGCAAATGTCCTTTCTGGTTGTAATGTTGATTTGAACTGCGACCTGGTTTGGTGGTATTAAGTCTGAGACTGTGGTTTGCACGGCTAGGCAATTATAACGCTGTCGGTTTGGAGTGGGCGGCAAACATAATGTGCTGTTTCAGCGACAGAATTCTCGCCAAAACAAGAAAAAATCCAATCTCTCTTTGAGCTGTAGGCCTCCTTGATTTTTGAACAACTTACTTAACACGTACTATGTCTACTTATCAGAGTCAACTGTAGTCTCATGACTGCATGGTTTTGACAAGCACAGTCAAGGTAATACCCAAAATCATTGACAAGTCGTAGGATACCTCCCATGATCGACATTTGAATGGCCAGATGCCCCATTTTTGCAAGTTTCTAATACAGACAATCATTTATTCTACCAAACTAACATGCAGAGAATGAGAATGTAAACAATTGTTTTTCATCTTTAAAAGAATTGAACCTTTCCTTTAAGATAAGATATATTTCTAGGGAATCTGACAACTATCAGACTTGTGTGGGCGTTTGTTGGCCGCGTCCTGGAGATGTTTCTAGGCTGACTCGTGGAGATGTTTATAACATCGGTTGACAGGATGTTTGAAGTATCGGACAGCTCTTGAGAAGGATGGAAGAGTTTAGGTTTGGAGGTATATATTTGTCAGATTAAAAGTGAGGATGCTGTATGTGGTGACTTTTAGTGTGGTTTGATTTAGGAGATAATTGCATAATTGCGGAGTGACGATGGTGATGTCATGATCCGATATCCACATCCTCTTCATTAGTGCTATTTTTATTTCTGAAGTATATCTGTAAAATTTTCAACTCAGCAATCGTTAGTGCTATCATAATTTTTGGCCATGACAAATAACATTGTCATCATTTCCATCATGATCATAAATAATATTCAATAGCAACATCAACAGGACTTCCAATATCATCACTAGCATCATAGCATTATTGCCATCATCAAAATCACGACTACCTCTTTTGTCATCACTACTACCATTATGATGATCATCATCATTTTCCTCTTCCTCCTTCTCCTCCTTCTCCTGCTTCATCTCCTTCTAATCACTATGAACATTATTGCCACCACAACCTTCATCATCATCATCATCATCATCATCATCATCATCATCATCATCAATAATCATCATCGTTACCATCACCATCCGCCTCCTCCTCATCTTCCTTCTCCTCCTTCTCCTCCTCCTCCTCCTCTTGCTTTTGCTCCTGCTCCTGCTCCTTTCCCTCCCCCTTCAAAATACCATCATCATCATCATCACCATCATCACCATTATCATCATCATCATCATCATCATCATCATCATCATCGTCATCATCATTGTCATCATCATCATCATCGTCATCATCATCACCATCATCATCATCGTCATCATCATCATCATCGTCATCGTCATCATCATCATCGTCATCATCATTGTCATCATCATCATCATCATCATCATCATCACCATCACCATCACCATCATCATCATCATTACCATCATCATCATCATCATCATCTTCATCATCATCATCACCATCATCATCATCATCATCACCATCATCATCATCATCATCATCATTATTATCACCATCATTATTCTCACCACCCAACACCATCCATAGAATCCTCATTCTCCCAGCCCTCAGATGATCTCACTACTATTATCGTCTCCTCCTCATACTCTCCTTAACAACTAACCCCTCATCCATCATCATCATCATCCTCATCTTGAAGACGTACCGCATCCCTCATCCTCCCATGTCCGCTCCGTGTGACAGGTACTCTAATAACAAGAGAATCCTCGATGTTGGAAGTGGAATACATAATCTCCCTTGATAGCTGTGGAAATATCAACAAATGTCCTTCATGTTTGCTACTGATCAAAGCCTTTTCTTACAAATTTCAGATAGTGTTGCACTTCTGTGCTGATAGTCAAAAAGGTGTTAACTGTATGTAAAATGATAGTTAACTGTATGTAAAGTGATAGTTAACTGTATGTAAAGTGATAGTTAACTGTATGTAAAGTCATAGTTAACGGTATGTAATATGATAGCTAACACCTTTCTAGCTTGCAGCAAATATCTCACTGGAGGGCTGACATGATCAACACAAGTTCCTCTTGTTTGCTACTGCTCAAAGGCCTTTTAGTACAGTTTTTTTTTTAAAGTTCTGCACATATTTAATGTGAACTTTTTATGTTACAGGGCGCAGGTCATTTGCTGAGAGACAGAAGGGAGTCAATACTGTGTGAAGTGATTAATGCCTTTCTAACTCTCAGCAAACAAAAAATGTCCCTGGATCCAATCCACAAAATATAGACAAACTGAACAGAATAGGTTCTGCCTTGAGACGAAGGCATCATTATATAATCCAAGTGAAGACGAAGAAATCAGATTCTAAATCCCCTTGTTGAACATGCCATGTAATACTTAACCCTGACCCCACTCGGACTGTATTTCCATTCACTAAGCCCCACCTTACAAAACCATGTAGGCCTCTACTATTCTCCAGACCACTTTTATTCAATCGCAAGAGCTAACGAGAAACAAACGACAAGGCTCTCCAAAATCTGGTCATTAGTGTCCACGCGGGGTGCGCTCCTCAGCCCTCGGGGGCCAATTTTCTCCTTAATTCTCCAGCGCATAAACAGCAGCGAGGGCCTTTAGCGTTTTGTCTGCGTGCTGCAGAAGTTGAATGAAGAGGGGGAAAAAAGAAAGGAAAAAGGAGAGTGTGTAAGTGGATTTTCCCTCTGCACTGGGTTTGTATATTGGTTCCCAGAAAGCATTGCATGTTCAGTGAATTTAAAGGATAATTGTGTGTTTATCTAAGCAATTACAGTGAACTACATTTAGTAGAGCATGTACAACATACATGTAGACAGAAACTTAATTTTTACATCAACAAGCCCTTGCGCAAGGATGTTTTAAATTACAAGAGGTTTTAGGCATACAAAGTTAACACAATTGTCATTCACATACATTTTCAATGTTGACATGTCATGGTATTTATAATGGTTCATTCACTTGACTCTCATTCAAAGGGTTGAGAGTTCAAATCCTAGGCCAGCACTAATGTCCTTTGGCAAGACATTAATCCACATTTGCCACTCTCCACCCATTGGTATATTAAATATAGTATACATGTATATATGGCTGAGGTAAAAATGTTGGAACGTCAGGTGTGTCACAACGGGATGGATATGTGTGCTTAATAAGAACCCCCCCCCCCCAACATTATTACAATGCTGACATTTTAAATTGGAAATCAACAACTTCATATCTCCCACAGATGAGCTAATAAGTATGAAGAAGAAATAAACCATTGTGTAAAGTCAGCTTGTGGAAAAAGACCCTTCAGCCCCTCAGTCAATAATTGTATATCTACAGTCAAACCTGCTTTAAAGACCATCTGTTCAGAAAGACCACCTGTAATCACCAGCCACGTAGCCAGAGTTTGATGTTTGGGGAGCACATACATGTAATCGATCAACGTCCTGGGGAGGGGTCTAAAAAAGTTCAACCGATCTTGGAAATTTTTTGGGGGACATGTGCCCCCCCGTGCCCCCCCCACCCGTGGCTACGTGCCTGGTATTCACAGTACTAATACTCACATTTGTATCATAACACTCTATACTACTCTTAGTGCTATTACCCTGGTCATGGGATTCAATAGCTAACCCGCACATGAGGGTTCACCCCCTCCACTGCTTTGGGATTATTCTTCATATCCAGGTTTAACTCTACTTTTAAAAAGTTTATAAAAAGATGACTGCTTTGGAGCCTTCTTGATTTCATCCAATACGTTCATATCTTCCCAAGATAGCATTGAGAAAGGGAGGCAATTTTCTTTTTATGAACCACAAAAAAATGATCTTTCTGTGCCACATTGATCCTCCATGGAATAGTTCACCTATAAAAGATGTTTAAGTATGGAACTAATGGTTATAATTTAGCTAATAAGACCAGAAATGATAATTTCAAAATATTTTTTTGTTGTAAATGTCAATTATGAATAATTATTATTTTGTGCCAATTTGCACTTCTGGCAAATGAAAATTTAAGTACTTTGGTATTGTTTTAAAACAAAACGTCAGGAAAAAGTATGCAGGACATGGAGTTAAGACCCTCTTGCATTAAGTCAGCAAGTTCACATCTTCATTAGATGGTTTGAGAAACATGAGATGCAAGCGGAAGGTGCTAAAGTAAAATTTCCTTAGAGTTAGCCTTCTACAGTTCAGTCAACAAGTTTTTATTTCCCTTATATGGCAGCCTGATTGAGAAACAGAAGGTGCTAAATAAGAGCCCTTGAAATTAGTCCTTTGGTCCCTTTTTAACCCTTTGACTGCCACACAAATAATCTCCTTGTGCCGCACTATATTCATCATCGGTTAGATTTACCAAAGGCTTCATGATTATTTAACTGTTTCCAATGCAACATTAATCTATACCAGTGTTTAAAAGGTTGTCATGGAGCTAATCAAGGTCAGAAATGGGTAATTTTGCAAATCCATTGTGTTACACAAAGCAATCCTTCTAGCAAGTAGTGCATATTGAACGTGTCTCAAATGAACAACTGTGCAGAGATGCTAAGAAAAAGCCAAAGTGTTGACAAAGAATGATAAAAAGCCCGCATTTAGAACGATCTTGTGCATGTTACTGTCAACCTTTAGTGAGACAGATATTTCTTGGATTACCCAGTGGAATTGGCCGAATGTACCAGGAACATCCGCAGAGGCCTGGTTAATGGATGGCATCGAAGTAGGGGGATAGTAAGAGAGGTTTTAGAGTGCAATTTATTCTCCACATGAATATGGGTAAATGGGACTGAAGCTACATGTAGCTCCCACATGAACTTGGGCATGTGGGGCTGTAGCAAGATATAGACATTTATGTTACTGAGGCCATTTAAAGAATAATAGATTCTTTATCCTGTTCCCAGTGTGTTATCATCCTTTCCTAAAAATTATTCTACACTTCCTGATATGACTCAATAACTTCTGATTCAGATATCTAAGAAATATGCCAGACGCATGAATAAAAAAGGAAATGTATTTACACATCGCATCCATTCTTGTTTCATGAATATATTCTGTTTGATGGCAGAAATTTTGAAAAGGAAAATAAGCTTTAAAATCCTTAAATTAGCCACACATTTGTTTTCTTCTATTTACAAAATGACAAAATTTCAACTTTTCAACAACATTTTTGCTCATGTACATGTTACAGAGACATAACATCTAAGTTTGATAACGTAGGAATAAAAGAAAAACATTATTAATGCCAATTTAAAGAACAATATGTGATCAATTTAGGCCTAAAAGTAAATCCTGTACTGAAAGGGTGGCATTCATAGTGTGATATTTTTCCACATAGCATTCTGTATGATAGTTCATCAGCTTATTTAGAATGCAGGAAAATGTACACATTTTGGGTAAAGAGGCATAAATTAGATTCCAACTCGCTTCGTCTGTTACTCTGTAGAATGTACTGAATAATGTTTCTAGCATGAATGAAACCATCATGTTTTTTCAAATTTGCAACAAGTCTGACAAATTTATATTTCATAAGGGTTTTATGAGGAAAACAATTTTTTGTGAATCACACACTGGTCATTAATTTAGTGCTGTTTAGTTCCATTTTTAGATTTTTTAGAAAGTATAAGTCTACTTTAATGAATTGTAAAATGAAGTGAATTTAAGTGTGTTGGCAATTTGAAGAGTCAAAGCTGATACCTAGCAGGAATTCATTCCTTGAAATGCTAGAGCGCTGTAATGGCAGCTAGGCTAAAGCCGGGGTAATAATTTGCGCGCCTCGGAATAGACCTGTCTAGATATAGGCCTACGGGGCTATATAAAATAAATGCCTTTTATTTGTATTATTATATCTCTTCACTTTCATACATATATATTTTAAAGAGTCCTTCCATTTTATAATGTTGATCGTCCTACTGCATCACATGGAGGCTGTGGTGAAATGAATACATGTTTGTTCGATACGATCACAATTATGTTAGAAAAAATCAACCTGAGGCAATTTCAATAGCCTTGTGAGTTTAATGACATATTGTGTAATGGTTACAATGACATATTACGTAATCCGGACATGATTTTTATTAGATACAGAATAGCTTATTCAAAATGCCCTTGTGTTGACTTTGTTTGATAAAAATAGATGCGATCGTGTTGTTGCTGCCAAGTTGCAGATTTAAAGAAAATTCTACTGCATTGCATGGTGGAGTGAAGACATGTGTGTTGCCAATTTCAAGGGCAAATGCTGATCTTTGCAGTTTTTTAGACAGTCCTTAATTCTGCGGTGGTATTGATACATATGTGTTGCCAATTTCAAGAGTTGTAACTGATCTTTGCATTCCGCGGTGAAAAGAATACATGTGTGTTGCCAATTTCAAGAGGCGAAGCTGATTTGCGTAGATATTTAGAGAATTCTACCACATTGCGCGGTGGAATAAATACATGTGTGTTGCCAATTTCAAGAGCAAATGCTGATCTTTGCAGATTTTTAGAGAATTCTACTGCATTGCGTGGTGAAGTGAATACATGTGTGTTGCCAATTTCAAGAGCGGAAGCTGATCTTTGCAGATTTTACAAGAATTCTACTGCATTCCGCTTCGGAATAAATGCTTTGGTGTTGCCAATTTCAAGAGCAGAAGCTGATTGTGTAGATTTGTTGAGAATTCTATTGCATTCTGCGTTGGAATAAATACATGTGTGTATCCAATTTCAAGAGCAAATGCTGATCTTTGCAGTTTTTTAGAAACTCCTACTGCATTCTGTGGTGGAATAAATACATAGGTGTTGCCAATTTCAGGAGCAGAAGCTGATCTTTGCAGATTCTTGCCCTTGAAGGATTAAATGTGTCAATGAAAAGGCTTCTCTCTTATCGCCTGTTGCATCAGAGTAGGCATGTTTTCATCAGCTCGGGATTGCCATTTCTGATTTGGGAAATAATCCTGAAGTTACAAATCGCGTCTTCATGAGCTTGAGATTCCACCTCAAAACTTTAAACTTGACCTTGAGAAATTAGCTCAAGATATTTTGCTAAGCGTTCGGGCATAGTGTGAGTCTTCGGGCTGGTGAGACGCACCGGACAAATAGCGAGATATTTTGCAAACTATACCAAGATATCTTGGGATGATTATCCCGGCCAAATATCTCGCTAATTGCAATTTCAGGCAGTTAAAGACGCAAACTAACGGGATAATTTGTGATAGGGATAGTTGAAATAGCTGGATATTTGGCAATCTCGAGCTGATGCAGACAGGCCTAGTGTTACGTATGCATGCGCTATAAATTTTCTCCTTGGCTTCTCATACAGGCATACCTTTGTGAATTAGGATTACCGGTAGGTGTGGTTTGCATCGTAATACTTTGTTTGCTTTCTTCGCCTTTGTGCATGGTCGCTCGTTTGTCAACTCTGCAATTT
Source organism: Strongylocentrotus droebachiensis (assembly GCA_035222895.1). Lineage (NCBI taxonomy): Eukaryota > Metazoa > Echinodermata > Echinoidea > Camarodonta > Strongylocentrotidae > Strongylocentrotus > Strongylocentrotus droebachiensis. Next base: position 5,315 of record JAVYIG010018536.1, on the reverse strand, counting down.
TGCACAAAAATACATATATGCACCGATTCACGAAAAGATTGCTTTATTGCAAAACAATGGCTTTGCATAATTACACATTTCCAGTATTGACTAGCTCCATTACAATCCTTTTGACACCGATATAAATCAATCTTAATTGTACTGGAACTGGTCAATAATCTTCATGCCGTTAATAGATACCTCATGAAAATTAAAACAGCTTGCACTGCCTAAAGCTAAAAAAAGAATCAAATCAAATCTTAACTGATTAAATTTTTACTCATTAAATACTATGCCCATCTGAAATATCACGAACCTTTCCAAACTGCATGTTGTAAGGAAACCAAGTCTTATATGCTCTCTAGAGTGAAACTCTTCCCAGTACCTTTATTTAAAAAAAAAATCTCTGATGATGTTGATTGTATCAATTGAAAATGCTGCTGCTATCAATCTAACACCATCGTTTCTCTCTCTCTCTCTCTCTCTCTATCTATCTCTCTCTGCATCTCTCTCTGCATCTCTCTCTCTCCATCTCTCTCATCATCTCTCCCTCCCCCTCTCTCTCTCTCTCTTTTTCTCTCTCTTCTCTCTCTCTTTTCTCTCTCTCTCTTCCTCCCTCCCTCCCTCCATCTCTCTCTCACTCCCTCTCTCTCTATCTCTTTCTGTGTCTCTCTCTCTCTTTCTCTCTCTCTCTCTCTCTCTATCTGTCTCTCTCTCTCTCTCCTCCCTCTTTGTCTCTCTCTCTTTCTTGAGAAATCGTTCATCAGCAGGTTGTTTTCTTTTTTACGAGTCATCTTACTGCGCTATCATTTCAGCTCCTCCGAGGCCAGAGTAATTGTTTGATACGCCTTCACCCTAGACAAAAGATGACATTCAAATCATCTTGTCAAGCTCCCATTACCATGGCAATGCATGAGGCATCTTTTCATGTGGAGATGGAAGATGATGCATGGAGCCTTCTGGTCTTTAATAGATTTGGAGGCAAATTGCTTGGTTGTCATGAAAGATCACTTTTCAATTCCTATTTTAAATTGCTGTCATTTTAATTTGTCTGAGAGCTATTCACTGTACATGTATGATGTAAATATATAGTTTAACCCTTACAGTATCACAGAGCTTACAGACTTATTTGTGTTTGTTTTGTTAACCCTTGCTTATTTTTCATCCCATTGAACAAAAAAACAGAGATAATTCCACCAGGTTATGCATATTTAATTATGATCAAACTGTTTTCAATCTGTTCTTAATGTCACAATTCTTTGCATCTTTGCACAGTTACTCATTAACCACATGTGCATTTTTGCATAAAACAGTAGATAACAATTGAGGGAGGAATTTGTTTTCTGGCTCCTGAGGGCTACGGGTTAATATCTCCATGTGCTCAAAATGCCTTTCTGGCCCTTATGGTCCTTGTGGTAATTATGTCCTTATGTCTTTATGGTCCTTATGTCCTTCTGGCCCTAATGTCCTAATGGTCTCTCCTCCATTGCGTGCTCTTGTCTAGATAAGGAACACTCTAGCCGTATGGTTCCTGTGGGCAACTGGTTAATATCCTCATATGCTCAAAATTGTCTTTATGCCCTTATGGTCTGTGTGGTCATTATGTCCTTATGTCCTTATGGTCCTTATGCCCTTATGGTCCTTATGCCCTAATGGTCTCTCCTCCATTGCGTGCTCTTGTCTAGATAAGGAACACTCTAGCCGTATGGTTCCTGTTGGCTATGGATTAATTTCTTCATATGCTCAAAATTGTCTTTATGTCCTTACTGTCCTTATGCCCTTGTGGTCCTTATGCCCTTATGGTCTCTCTTCTACTACGTGCTGTTGTCTATATAATGAACATTCTAGCCTCTGGTTCCTGTGAGCAATGGTTTAATATCTCCATTTGTTAAAATTCGTCTTTATGGTCCTTATGCCCTTATGGTCCTTATGGTCCTTAGGCCCTTATGGTCTCCCCTCCATTCTGTGCTCTTGTCTAAATAATGAACTCTCTAGCCTCTGGTTCCTGTGAGCAATGGTTTAATATCTCCATTTGTTAAAATGTGTCTTTGTGGTTCTTATGCCCTTATGGTCCTTATGGTCCTTATGCAATAATGGTCTCTCGATTCCTTCATTACATGCTGTTGTCTAAATAAAGAACCCTCTAGCCTCTGGTACCTGTGAGTACAGATTAATATCTCCATATGCTCAAAATTTTCTTTATGCCCTTATGGTTCTTATGCACTAATGGTCTCTCCTGCATTGCGTGCCGTTGTCTAGATAAGGAACACTCCATGAGATGAATTTTGATGATGTTCCTCTTCCTTTAAACAAGAGGATGATTGTCTTACCCTTCTGGGGTGCGTGCCAAAGACGAGCTTTGTCGCTGCCATGCCATTACTGATGAAGAGGCTCTAATTTCTTAGCCAATCTATGTGCTTTCCCCCTGTTCAATTTGCGTAATTACCGGGGAGCAGGAGTAGACAGGAAGGGAAGAGAGAGAGAGAGAGAGAGAGGAAGAGAGAGAAAGAGAGATGGAGAGAGAGAGAGAGAAAGAGAAAAGAGAGAGAGAGAGAAAGAGAGAGAGAGAGAGAGACAGAGATAGATGAAAGTGGAGGGAAGATAGTCTGCAGGCACAGAACCATATTTGAAATTTTACCACAGTTACTGAAGCCTTGAGTGAAGCCTGGTTCTGTTAGTTGCTGGTTGCTGGAGCAGCTAAGGTACAGAGCCTATGCAGTATGCCATCAGTGTAGTCTTACACTGCATACACTGTGATGCCCATCGACTGACAGGAGTTTGTGCTTGCAAACTAGAGGAAGGAGGAGAGGAGTGGAATAAGGAGATAGATCATAGGTATTTTGAGAAGGGGAAAGAGAAGGAGGGGGTGAATGGGTGGAGTAGTGGATAGGGGGTTGGGATTGGGTATTTGGAGGTGGAGGGGAGAAAGAGAAAATCAGAAAAAATACAGAATAGGATGGAAAGAGGAAAATAGAGATGAATATAGAAATTAGAAAACAAGAGTAAGAGGAAGAGAGTGGAAGAGAGAAAGTGAGATAAAGTATGAGAGAACTGGTATGGAGAAAGAGAGGTAGAGGAGAGAGAGATGGAAGGAGACAGGAAAATGGAATGAAAGAAAGATGATAGGGAGAGAGAGGGGTGAGGAGAGAGAGACCATTATAATAAAAAAAAAATGAAAACAAAGTGAAATAGCAAATGATTGAATGATGAATTTTTGGAGAAAAAGAGAAAGCAGAAGAGACAAAAGGAAACAAATATAAAGGGAAGGACAGATAGGAAAACATTCAATCATCTTCTCTTGTTGCATTTGTGTCCTAGCACTAGAACCTAGTGGTTAACGCTGTAGTGGGAATTGAATCACGCCATGTTATTTACATGACTAAATTGATTGTGGGCTTCTCGCTTGGGCGTGTAGTCATGCTCAACAACTGGGCTTGCTGAAGGAAGGAGTTGACAAACAGGTGAATGGGTGAAAGATAGACACGGAGAAGAGAAGAAGAGGAAAGGGAAGAAGAAAGGTAAGAAGGAGAAAGAGAAGGAGAAGGAGAAGAAGGAGAAGAACAAAAACGAGAACAGAAGGAGAAAGACGAGTAGAAGAAAAAGTAGAAGAAGAAGAAAAAGTAGAAGAAGAAGAACAAGAAGAAGAACATAAAGGAGAAAGAGCAGGAGATGAAGAAGAAGAAGTAGACAACGGCGACGGAGGAGGAGGAGGAGGAGGAGGAGGAGGAGGAGGAGGAGGAGGAGGAGGAGGAGGAGGAGGAGGAGGAGGAGGAGGAGGAGGAGGAGGAGGAGGAGGAGGAGGAGGAGGAGGAGGAGGAGGAGGAGGAGGGGGGGGGGGAGGAGGAGGAGGGGGAGGGGGAGGGGGAGGGGGAGGGGGAGGGGGGAGGAGAGGGGGGGGGGGGGGGGGGGAGGACGACGACGACGAGAAGAAGAAGAAGATGGACAAGGAAGATACGGAGAAAGAGGAGTAGAATAAGAAGGAGGAGAAGCAGAAGATGAAGAGGAAGAAGGCGGAGGAGGAGGACAATGATGTGTGAACAATGATGTGTGACAGGTGAATGAGTATCAGATAGAAAGATGATGGAGACAAAGAAGAAGAAGAACTAAATTAATTGTGGGGTCCTTGGTTTGGATGTTCACTCCTGCTCGGAAACTGGGCAAAGTGGAAAGAAGGAGATCTATGTTACAGATGAAAAAAAGGGAATTAATAGGAAGATACAAGGCCACAGCTTGTCACTAACAAGTGATATGCACCCTTGCTATAAACTAATGAATCCGGTAGAAGCGTGGACAGTGCGATGTGTCAACATGCAAGTATACGGGACGGAGCCCCCATATACTGACCGCCCCGTCTCATATTACTCGGGGCTTTGGATTTCGGTCTGTGGAGGGAGGCCCATGTTATTGTTATTTCTTTTTTCTTCTGAAGTGTTTTTTAGGATTTATTAACAAATTGTGTCCATTCCATCTGATGGAAATTATGCCTTGTTCACATGAGGAAGCAAGTCTTAAAGAGAAGGTTGAGTTCTGGGGAGAGGCGAAGAATAATTTGTGAGCATTATCTGCAAGTGTGGAAGAACACCAGATAACAAATGTTCCCTGAAGAGCATGGCTCTTCAAATGCCTTAATATTCTAAATATTGCATATAACATCATAAAACTTGGGACAGATTTTTATGCCACATGTTCGTGTAGTCCCATATACATCTTTCTGTGTACAGTGCTTGTAACTTTACCAAGACTTGGCTAAATTTCTCATCATTTTGATGATTCCAGAACCTTGCAGTACACACCAGTACTTATATGCTTGATGATCAACCTTTTCTGAGCGATTCCACAACATTTTTTCACAATGCAATCGCATGGACCAGATCTCAACTTTATCTTTAAACATGACACAATAAAATGCTTAAAAAAGACAACTTGTGTGTTTGTCATGTACAAAAATATCTTCTTTTTTCAGGGAGAAGTGCCTTTTCCCTTTGGGCACCATTTAAAGTATATTACAGATAACATGAATTTTTTATAGGGCCTCTAAAAATAAAAGACCCTGCTGAGTTATGCATCTTGAAAGTTTGTTTCAACATAAAAAATGACTTAAATGTGAATATCTAAAAATGTGTAACTGAGGATGATGGTCTTTTCTTTTTTTAAAGACCTATAATAATATGCTAGCCATAATATATTTTGAGTAGTGCGTGCCCCAAGAGAGAAGACTCTTATTACAGGAACAGAAAATATGGTAATGATAGTTGTATACATACCAAACAGGAGAGTGGTTGATGGCTACATAAAAATACATTGACCAATTTGAGATTTGCATAGATTTAGTGATC
>JAVYIG010018535.1:0-18945 GCA_035222895.1 Strongylocentrotus droebachiensis | reverse complement strand
AAAGTGGCAACGGCTAATCTAGATCATCGTTGCATTTACATATTGTTCAAAAGGCTGACCATTAACCAATCGGAGTCATTGTTTCAAATTTCTAAGTGATTGCAAACCTTTGTGTTCCTGATAATGAAAATAAAAATAAACAAGTTTAGTTAAACAAATTAGTGCCTTTTTCAAATATTTGTCTTGGTACATGAACGAGTAGAGCAAAAATATACAAAAAATAATTATGAAATTGAAACAAAGAGCCTTTTCAAAGTATTTACCTTGATGTATTTCAAGCTGAAATATACAACAATATCATCAACAATAAGAAGCAATGTACAAGACTCAATATTGTTTTTTTCTTTTTAAATAACAAAAATTAATCTGGTGAAGTGTGCTACAAATTTGCGTAAGAAATATTTAGAAAATTGGAAATCCTTCTTGCCCAACTTGGCTGAAAAATATTTTTATTGGGCCCAAAAAAAATAAACTCACCCAAATTTATATTAATTACAATGCAAAAATACAACTTATTAAGATACCAGCACTGTAGAGCAAAATAGATGTTGAAAAATTAAAGAAGTGAATATCATAAAGATCATTACTTCTAAACTGATATTACAGAATTATACCCTTTGTATCTAAATACATTTATTTACATGTACAGTTGCTGTTATTCTTCCTCACTAACGCACACACACAACAAAAATATCATAAAACAGCAATGTTTCCCTGAATGTCTTCTAAACCAATCAGTGCTCCCTACTTAAATTGGCAACAATTGATCTTATTTTCATCAACTGATACATAGGTAGAAGAAAAGAAAAATTACAAACCGCACCGACCCCGTCAATTGAAAAAAAATACTTTGTATAGAAATATCTAAATGGAGTATTTGCCAAACTTCACATGTACAGTATAAATCTCTCTTTTTTTTCCCCCGAGAGAGTAAATTGTGTCTTTCTGTGTACAATTAACGAAACTATTCATGCAAACTGGTTAAATGGCATAACAAAAACACATCAACATTATCTACAAAGTTATTTCTTGGTTTATGAAAATTTAGAACTGTTTTGACACCGGGCCAGCAGTGATAATGATTTCTTTTTTTCTTTTTCTTAAATAGATGAAATTACAGACAGCTCTTTATAAAGATGAAGGAAAAAAAATAATCATGAAACTACGATAGTGGAAGCGAAGATATACCTTGGCCTCTATTAAGGTGAACAAATTAGAAACCTATGAGGCTGCAAAAGTGGGAAACTGTCAGAGTTTCTTTTTTGGGATGATAAACCTTTTTTTCGCAACAAAAAAAGAAGAAAATGTGAAAACTTTTAGATGTTAAGTCAAACTATGGATAAAACCAAATAAGAACAAGCAACGATGCTATTAACTCTCAGAGAAATTGTGAAAAGGTGTTAAAGCACACATGTTCGTCACGTTGTGACACTCTTGGCACTTTCCCGATTATTACCCTGGCTTTATTTATGGTGCTGAAAATGCTTTATTCAATACTATTGAACAAGTCTCCAGCTTACGCTTCGTTTGATAATCTTGGATACGCCAACCCAAATAGAAACATGCAACTCATGAAGCCTACTCTATGGCTTAGGAATACAAAAATAACAAAGGGATGAGTCTCACACAGTCTCCAATATACAAACATGTCCTGACTTGGAAAATCTCAAAAATGACGAAAAAAACAACCCAAATGGCGGGCGAAAAAAAAAAAGTCTCAATTTCAATTTCCCGCCGGATCGATTCCCGCTTGTTGTAACTGTGCCCTCAAGAGGGCGTTTTCTCCTTTGAGTTCTTCAAGCTGCTGTCTCATGAGGTCTATGTCGACGGTGAGCCTTTCTGAATCCTTGAGGCTTTCCGCCATGCGGGTGTTGGAATTGCGGAGGTCATGGATGTAGTCGCACGTCTTGGACAAGATCCCGCCTTTACTCTGTATCAAATTGAATGATAATTAAATAATAATTAGAAGAAGAAGAAGAAGAAGAATATGCCTTGTATACCCAGGGTAGCCTCATCAGTATTCATACTGTTCTATTTGAGGGCCCGCAATCATATCATTACCCCAGCTTTATTGAACATTTTATTATCGGATGTTAGAAATGCGCAGGTCGTGGATGTAGTCACACATCTTGGACAAGATCCCGCCTTTACTCTGTATCAAATTGAATAATAATAATAAGAAGAAGAGCGATATGCCTTGATTAACCAGGGTAGCCTTATCAGTATTCATAGTATTCTCCTTGAGGGGACTGTTATCATATCAGGGCGATCGGCAGATAGTGTGGATTTTCCTCATCAAGACTCAAAACTCATGAGTACAAAATGTCTTCAAGGTTTGTATGTTAAAACTGTGCACTGAAATGTATAATGAAATGTGCTATATATTTAGTCACAACCAATATGGCCATCCAACGGAAAAAGGAAAACTGGCCACTGTAGACAAGTGGCCTTTCTAGACAGGTGGCTTTATAGAGAGGTGGCCACTAAGACAGGTTCGACTTATATCATTATTACAAGTACTCCAACCAGATCGTCTACTACCCACATGGTCTAAAGAATAATTTTGTCTACTATCGTTTGGTCTAATGAACATTAAGACCAATAGCTATTTGGTCTAATCTCCAATAAGTCCACTACCCACTTGGGATATTGTTCATTTAGTTTACTATCCATATAGTCTAATAATCATTCAATCATAAACAATAATCATCATCAAATGATTATTAGACAATATGGATAGTGGACAAAATGGGTATTACACCTACTGGAAATCATACTAAATGAGCAATAGACGAAATGGGAAGTAAACTTATTGGAGAATAGACCAAATGGAAATTAGACCAAATGATAAGAAGACGAACTGATTAGTAGACCATGTGTATAGTAGACTGGCTTGGTGTAGACCATATCGGAATAGACCAATTGGTTAGCAGATGAACTGGTGACCCGTTTCACAAAGCCTTCTTTCAATGACAAATGACAAAAATCAGTGACAAATCTGCTGATACCCAATCAGAAGCAAGGATTTCAGTAGCTTATAACAAAAACTGTCATTTGTCACTGATGACAAGTTTGGTGAAACGCCCCCCCTAGACGACTCAATCTCTTTCTTAATCTCTTTCTCCCTCATTCTACTGATCTAATTGCCTTTTTCTAGAGCTTTTGCAATCGTTCATTTTCCCTTTGTTGTGTCTTTCTTTCTTTTTGCCTTCTACTATTTTCCTCCATTTTTTCCTCTGTTTCTTTCCCCTCCCACCCCCCCCCCCCAAAAAAAAAAAATCTAGAATTTCTTAGCTACATATTTTTCTATTAATTGATTTCTAAGCATACTTTGTTCATGTTATATTGTAAAACAGCATCTGAGGAACTAACACTTCAACAAGCTCTGCTTCAAGTTAGTTCCTCATTTATCGTGCTGTTTCTATTACATTTGCCGTTTCATTGCATACTTTTTGTGATATAATTATTCTTATACAGTAGGCTTGCGGGTGCACCATGTGAGAGAGAGAGGGAGGATTGAGGAGTCCTGAAAAGGACTCTCGGTAATCTTTCTTTGAGGGTTTTCAGGACTCCTCAATCCTCCCTCTCTCTCTCTCTCACATGGTGCACCCGCAAGCCTACTGTATATCTACATCACCATGCAAGCCGACAGTTACAAGCAGCATCTATACCGGTAATTATTTTTTGCATAAGGTTTTCAGGACTCCTCAATCCTCCCTCTCTCTCTCACATGGTGCACCCGCAAGCCTACTGTATATCTACATCACCGTGCAAGCCGACAGTTACAAGCAGCATCTATACCGGTAATTATTTTTTGCATAAGGTTTTCAGGACTCCTCAATCCTCCCTCTCTCTCTCACATGGTGCACCCGCAAGCCTACTGTATATCTACATCACCATGCAAGCCGACAGTTACAAGCAGCATCTATACCGGTAATTATTTTTTGCATAAGGTTTTCAGGACTCCTCAATCCTCCCTCTCTCTCTCACATGGTGCACCCGCAAGCCTACTGTATATCTACATCACCATGCAAGCCGACAGTTACAAGCAGCATCTATACCGGTAATTATTTTTTGCATAAGGTTTTCAGGACTCCTCAATCCTCTCTCTCTCTCTCACATGGTGCACCCGCAAGCCTACTGTATATCTACATCACCATGCAAGCCGACAGTTACAAGCAGCATCTATACCGGTAATTATTTTTTGCGTAAGGTTTTCAGGACTCCTCAATCCTCCCTCTCTCTCTCACATGGTGCACCCGCAAGCCTACTGTATATCTACATCACCGTGCAAGCCGACAGTTACAAGCAGCATCTATACCGGTAATTATTTTTTGCATAAGGTTTTCAGGACTCCTCAATCCTCCCTCTCTCTCTCACATGGTGCACCCGCAAGCCTACTGTATATCTACATCACCATGCAAGCCGACAGTTACAAGCAGCATCTATACCGGTAATTATTTTTTGCATAAGGTTTTCAGGACTCCTCAATCCTCCCTCTCTCTCTCACATGGTGCACCCGCAAGCCTACTGTATATCTACATCACCGTGCAAGCCGACAGTTACAAGCAGCATCTATACCGGTAATTATTTTTTGCATAAGGTTTTCAGGACTCCTCAATCCTCCCTCTCTCTCTCACATGGTGCACCCGCAAGCCTACTGTATATCTACATCACCATGCAAGCCGACAGTTACAAGCAGCATCTATACCGGTAATTATTTTTTGCATAAGGTTTTCAGGACTCCTCAATCCTCCCTCTCTCTCTCACATGGTGCACCCGCAAGCCTACTGTATATCTACATCACCATGCAAGCCGACAGTTACAAGCAGCATCTATACCGGTAATTATTTTTTGCATAAGGTTTTCAGGACTCCTCAATCCTCCCTCTCTCTCTCACATGGTGCACCCGCAAGCCTACTGTATATCTACATCACCATGCAAGCCGACAGTTACAAGCAGCATCTATACCGGTAATTATTTTTTGCATAAGGTTTTCAGGACTCCTCAATCCTCCCTCTCTCTCTCACATGGTGCACCCGCAAGCCTACTGTATATCTACATCACCGTGCAAGCCGACAGTTACAAGCAGCATCTATACCGGTAATTATTTTTTGCATAAGGTTTTCAGGACTCCTCAATCCTCCCTCTCTCTCTCACATGGTGCACCCGCAAGCCTACTGTATATCTACATCACCATGCAAGCCGACAGTTACAAGCAGCATCTATACCGGTAATTATTTTTTGCATAAGGTTTTCAGGACTCCTCAATCCTCCCTCTCTCTCTCTCTCACATGGTGCACCCGCAAGCCTACTGTATATCTACATCACCATGCAAGCCGACAGTTACAAGCAGCATCTATACCGGTAATTATTTTTTGCATAAGAAATAAAATCATTTGAATAAAAAAAGATAGGAGGGCATTGTAATACTAACCTCTTGACTACTAACCTGCCCTTGTTTGGAATGGTCAATGTTGCAGTCCGGGATGATCTTGGATAACTTGACGATCCAATTATTAATCTTATCTCTTCTTCTCCTCTCGACCTCGTTATGGGTCGCCCTCCTTCTCTCATCACGAACCGTTCTCGAATTGTCGATTTTCCTGCATTAGGTTAAAATCACAAAAATCAACTTTAGGTGAATTTCTATGAATGCTATTTTCTCTTTCAATGTATGATATTGTCATTGTGATTGTTCTTTTTATTCAAATGTGAAAATAAAATGAATTGAATTAAATCGATTTCCAACAATACATAAGGAAGCATGTCTTGCATGTAAGTAATTAAAAGTATTCTTCTAAAAGCATGATTACATATAATAAAAAGCCAGAATACACGATGACCTCCAATTCCACTAAAATTTAAACCGGACGCTGGGTTTAAAGGCATCGTTTAACAATGTTAAATCTGAGATGCCCTATGTGGTATCAGTGTCTGTGATATGGTGTAATATTGAAGCCCTAAAAAAAGTGCGCTTCAAAATGATCAAGAAGTGCCTCAAAAAAGTAAAAATATTTGAGTGACCTGTTTTACCATGCTCATTTCCCCAATAGAATGTAGTGTAATGAAAAACGTTTGGCAAACACAAAATTTGGCTTCGATTTCCAATCATAAATGTCTTGATAATCAGACAGAGGATCAGCTTGTAAAAGTCATGGGGTTCCTGACTGACCTAAAGGTGTATAATTATCATTGCAGCATGAGCTAAATCCAGGGTTTTGTTTCAGAATCTGAGACAAAGTTACAGGATCCCTTTAAGCTTTAGCCCAAAATCAAGTTTAACAAAGGAGGTCAGTGCAAGGTCCATTTTTTTTTTTAATGTGATCCGAGACCCCCGAGCCAGGTCTAACTGACTTAGTAGAATATGGACTTATGACTATATTTCCCTGTACACGTCCATGCATGTGGAGCACATACAGCTAGAAGCAATCAAAAAAATTGGCTTACTGAATATTGGATACCTTTAGCTGCAATCAGCTTATACAGTGGAACCTGATTTTACTGTTCCCAGCTCTTTATATTCGTTACCCTGATATAACAAGATTCCTGATAAAACAAGGACATTTCTATGATTCCAAGGATCTTGTTATAACGAGGCTCCACTGTATAGGGAAAAAAACAACAACATTGCTTTCTGATTTTGTTTAGAGAGAGAGAAAGCAGTTGCAGCAAACTCCAGACCTCCATATTGATGCTAAAACCTTTCTTCTTACATTCGCACTTTGTAGTTATCGACTTACAGAAATGCCCTGCACAATTAGCATTAAAGGGACTCAGTCATTCCGATGAGTATCTTCATATTGATACTGAACAACTGTCTTTACAAATCTTCACTTTTTAGTTATGAAATTACAGAAATGCCCTGCACAATTAGCATGAAGGAACTTAGTCACTTCTACAAGTATCTTTATCATGTGCTACAACCAGAGACCCGTTTCACAAGGCCTTTTTTCAATGCCAAATGACAAAATGACAAATGACAACCAATCACACGCTACGATTTCAGTAGCTTATAACAAAAGCTGTCATTTGTCACTGATGAAAAATGTTGTGAAATGGGGCCCAGGGACCCGTTTCACAAAACTTTTTTTTCAATGACAAATGGAAAGAAAAAAAAAATCAGTGACAAATCTTGTGATAACCAATCAGAAGCAAGGATTTCACTAGCTTATGACAAAAGCTGTCATTTGTCACTGATGATTTTTTTTTGTGAAAATGGGGCCTTGGTCTCGTACTGCAGATAATGCTTACGTATTGAACTGGTGTGTCCTCGGAGCGATGGTTCTCTGTGAAGCGCCTTGCAGTACGTCTTGGGGTGACATCATCACATAGAACTGGCCTGCAAATTGGCAACAAATGACAATGGTTAGTCAGTGGCAAACAGAGAGAAAATTAAAGAAAGAAACAATAATAAGGCCTAAAAAAGAAAGATGTTGTATTGCCCTTTGCGACCGACACAAAAATCTTGAAATCTACAGTAGGCTTTTAAAAAAAAATGTATTAAAGCATTCAAAACTGAGAAATATCGGCCAAAAGAGGGAGTTTTAAAAAAAGTTTAAAAAAAAAAGATTTCCGACCGACAGACCCATGTTTTGGCACCTACATGTAAAGGGCAATACAACATCTTTTTTGTTAAGCCTAACATGAGAGCAACATAGAAATTGATAACTCAAACATATCTCTGGTATTAAAAAATGACAAAGTTATATCAATTGAATCAGGCAACATCTAATTTCATTCATGGAATTCAAAAAGAGCCGTAACTCAACTTTCTCTACAATGTCATGAAAACTTACCGCCAGCAGCACCAGAAGGCTGTGTGATCCCTGGTTGTTGCTCCCCCCCGCTAGCCGGCCCCGCCCCATCGCCAGGGATGGCTGCGGAGGCTGGGAAGTATGTGAATCTCGTCTCTCCACCCTGACTCTCACTGGTCGGACTCTCCCCATTGAATGAACCCTGGATGACCTGTATCAAAAGGTCAGAGGGTAGCAGATAGAGGATAAACTTTAATGATTGTGAATGACAAAATACTGAATAACCAGATCCTTTGGATGCCTACATGTACAAATAATGTTCGCAAAATTTGCAAGTGGTTTCGATTTGCAAGAGTTGTGTGCCTTGAAATAATTGAATCATACACATGTACAAGTATTAAGTTTATACAACACAAAATTTTCCAATAAGCCAGTTCACGGTTGCAGTCTGAGCATGAGCAGATAAAGGTCATTGCAGAACAAATTTTGAAATACACGGAGACGAAATACTGGATACGTGCTCATGAAAGTTATGTAATCATTATTCATTCATGCACAAGCAGTGCACTCCATGATACACAGGTGGAAGTATTCTTTGAAAAGGGGAAACAAATGCTATTGATATAGCAACTCCATTGCTGTAGGAGTGATTATTTCAAAATGTACAAAGTGGGACCTCTTCATGTTTTGAAAATCTGTGGGTATTCAGGGTCATTGCAGGAATGTGCTAACCGAGAACTGGTCTATTCATCAATGTTTCTTGCTGTGAAATGTTCCATTATCTTTGATTGACAGAACCCACACAATTTCTAAAATTCTAAAAGATTCTAAAATCATATATTTCACAACATCATCATCACTTTTAATATACATGTATATGTACCTGATGATTTTACCAAGTTGACAACCCGACCAGAGTTTAATCAGCCCAAAACAAGAAGGAAAATTGCACTTTGGATGTCTACTTTTGTTTATTTTGCATCATTAGTAATAATTCATGAGACGGCAGATGGATTTGAATTGCACATTATCCAAATCTGACTTCATAATACTGGTCTACAATAGAGTACTGAAGCTATGACATCATAAAATCAATTTTTGGAATTTCTCAATTTTGTCTTCATTTTCCGAACGAGCATCACAATGTCCAAATTTCGAAAACCAATTGAATATGTTAAATATTGGCTGAGATATGACCATCTGAATAAATAGATTTCCTATAGGAACTCAGTGTTATATTGCTCTGGCTCCGCCACAGTATGTTATGAATATTCATGTATTTAAGCAACTTCATAAATGTACATGTATACACTGTAGTGCTTTGCATTTTACAATATGATTCAAATTAAAGGGATTTAAAGATCAAGTTGAGTTCTGGTCATGCGATTGCACTGTGAAAGAAACGGTGTGGAATCGATCAGAAAAAGTTGATCATGTAGCAAATACATGTTAAAGTGTGTAATGCAATGTTCTGGAATCATCAAAATGAATTTGGCCTATTCTTGGTAAAAGTATTAACAAGGACTGTACATTGAAAGATGTATATGGGACTACACAAACATGTGGTCTAAAATGTGATCCTCATTTTTATTAGAGCTGTTACACATGTCATATTTAGAACATAAGGCATTTGAAGAGCCATGCTTTTCAGGGAACACTTTTCTCTTATGTTCTTCCATACTTGCATAATAACGATGAAAATGCTCACATATTATTTTTCCCTCTCCCCAGAACTCAACCTTCTCTTTAAAGGTAAAGACCAGTTTTGGAAACGCCCCCCCCCTCTCAAAAAATGAAATGGAAGCTCTTATTACCAATCATGTGAAAGAATATGTTTTGACTAACACATGATGATTAAAATTTTGCCGGGAAACCGCCTACATGTACTAATTGATATATTTGGTAAATTAGTTTATCTATTGGGAATAGTCCCATATACAGGTGTACATCTTTCTGTGTACAGTGCTTGTAACTTTACCAAGACTTGGCCAAATTTATTATCATTTTGATGATTCCAGAACCTTGCAGTACACACCAATACTTATATGCTAGATGATCAACCTTTTCTGGTCGATTCCACTACGTTTCTTTCACAATGACCATAACTGGTCTTTATCTTTAAAGGGATAAGTCATCTATTACACACATCATACCGGTACATGTTACAATAGGATTCCACTTAAAGGGATAATTCATCTATTATTGCTTCAGGAAGGATCCGCCCTAGGCCCATAATGCCCTCTTCATTACCCGACTGATACAAGATCATGTGACTCGCTGCATGTGCAGACGACAACCATTAGTCAGCACATTTACCGCTAAAACCAGGGCCCTGTTTCATAAAACTTGATATCAATGACAAGTTACAAGCTACTGTTATAAGCTACTGAAATCATGGCATCTGATTGGCTGAGAGCACATTTGTCATAGGAATTTAGCTGTTGTTGTAGATAACAAGTTTTATGAAACAGGCCCCAGGGGAGTGTTTCACAAAGGCTATTTTTAAAGATCGACTTTAAGCTGGACTTAACTATGGCAGGCTGTTCATGCCACTGTTTGCTCTCACCATTTTAATACTGGCATCGGTCTCTCAAGGGATGTACAAATCATGGTCACAAATCTACAGAATTTCCATTTTTTGGTGATTCATTATTGAAGTAAAAAACATTATCTAAAGATCATACTGATGAGAGCAAACAGTGGCATGAACTTAAAGTCGATCTTAGTCTTTGTGAAACACCCCCCAGGTCCATATAGCCCCATTAAGATGAGACGCAGCAAACTGCCACATGAAGACCACCACTACATAGCCTACATGTGTACAGTGAAACCTGTAAATAAAGACCACTCAAAGGAGACAAGGGGTCTTTATAGGCAGGTAATCTTTACATACAGGTTCCTTCAGTACATGTTTCAATGAGAAATCTTTTTCAAGGGAAACAAAATAATGTGATCTTTATAATCAGGTGGTCTTTCAGGTGTTTGTTAAAGCATGTTTGACTATAAACTGTGAAACCCGAATAGAAAGACTGCCTAAGAGTCTAAGGGAGACACAGAAAGCAGGTGGTCTTTCTACACAGGTTTCCTTTCACACAAGTTCCAGTGAGAAGCATCATTACAGGGGATAGGTCTTTATAGACAGGTGGTCTTTCTATACAGGTAGCCACTATAAAAGCAAATTGAACTATAAATAGTGCAAGGGGCAAACCCGGCAGGGGCAGGGGCAGGGGGAGGGGGGGGGGGGGGGGGGGGGAGTTTAAAAAACACAAAAATGGTCTTTGTAGACAGGTTCCTTTACTACATGTTTCAATAAGAAACCATTTTCAAGGGAAACAACAAAAAATGTGGTCTTTGTAGACAGGTGGTCAAGCAGGTTTGACTGTAGTTACACTGACCTGTGTTAGCGCTTGTTGTCCCTGGGGGAATGTTGTCACGACAGCCTGTGGATTGGTCTCGTTGTCGCCGACCTGTACCACACGATATGTTACCTGGCTCTGACCGTTGCTATCCGTACGGAACTGATACTGAAAGTGAGAAGAGACCAAAAAGGAGAATAAAGAACTGAGCTGAGCTGGAGAAAATAAGTGATCCAAGATAACATGTACATGTATATAGCGCTTAATACATTTATTGCTAAAATCTTGTTGTAGCTTGTGGGTTGGTAATAGTATCGCCGACCTGAATCACACGTAAATGGAGATATTTAATTGGGCTACAGTTGACCACAGCCCTGTTCCATGAAACTTGTTATCAACAACAGGTTACAATAACTGTTATAAGCTATTGAAATCGTAGCATTTCATTGACCAAGAGCAAATTTGTCGTAAAAATGTAGCATTTGTTGTTGATAATTGACAGTTTTTATAATAACAGGGCCTTGGTTTCATTTTGTCAAAGAAATAGGGTAAGGATCGGAATTGAGATTAGGGTTAGGTTTCTGAAACGGGTACGGATAGATTTAAGATAAGGGTTAGGTTAAGTTTAGTGCTGGGATCATCTAGGGTTGAAATAAGGAATATTGTTAATGGATCTCATGGAAAAAAACTTTTAGTCTCTAATGCAGTCTCCTGGGTAAAACTCAAGCAACCTTTGCTCTGTAGTTAATTTTGCTTAAATGCTTAGAAAATGATCTTTTCATCTCATTAAAAAAAAAAAGTCTTTCTTATCAATGTCAGTTAAACCAATTAATTTGAAATTTTCTCCAATCAGTTCCTCTGATCTTTCTACTTGTTGCATTCAAAGCAAGTTATCATGAGGCCCATTTACACATCCCATACACCATTTTGAAAAAAATATCAATTTTGTTTGGTCCACCAGTTACACTACTGGAAAAACCCATTAAAAAACCCATCAAAGTTTGCCCATACCATTTTTGGGGTGGGTAGTGTGCATGCATGTCTCATCCTTGCCCTGCATGTGTCAGCACGGAAGCAACAATCGAAGTTTGCTTTTACACCCCCCCAAAAATGGTGAAACTTTGGCAGACGTTTAAAAAAAAAAAAAATTGTCATGTTTGCCAGTACCGTAGTTGATATTTTTTATATGCAACTACCGGCAAAACACCGGAATGTCAAAAAAAAAGTTGATGATTTTGGGTTGCAGTGTAAATGCAGCTATGCCGATCGGATTGCCCTTGAAATGTTTGATTCTCACCTGGATGTTCTCGGCAAACGGCCCCTCTCCACTGGGGTCCTGGACAACCTGATCTCCTATGGAAGAGAAGGTAAAATAATCATGTTTTGTGATATTCATTACGGCCCCACTACACTACTTACCCCTCTATCTAGGTAACGAACCAACGATGCCTAATCGGTGCCTGTTGGTCCACCATGATCCCCTTTTTCTTATGTGAATTGAGGGCTGATTTGATGAGATAACCACCTGTCAGTGACCTTGCAGGGAGGTCTAATCCCCCTGGCCAAACTTGTGCAGACAGGCTGTAAGAGCTTCCAATTTTATCAAATGGAAATTATACAAACAAAATTCTTCTATCAACAGTTTATTTCATGGTCAACCATTTACTTTTAAACACTTGATTCACTGATTTAAAACGAAAACATTTTGATTTACAACAAGATCTGACCAGTGTGAACATCATCTTTAATAAGAAATCATTAAATGCTCCATTTTTCTTACCATCTGCTGTTAGATGTACTGTCACCTCCTCTTCTAAATCTTTATCCTTGTCTTGTGGTCTGCATTAAAAGAAAGAAATTCAAATTATAAAGTGTTATTCCTTATTTCAGATGATATTATCAAATTATTCAAAGGTTTTCTGGTAGCCAGACAACCAGGCAAACACTGGATGATTATACAAGTCAAACCTGTCTATAGCGACGGCCCAAGGGAAACACATAAAGTGGTCTTTGTAGGCAGGTGGTCTTTGTAGACAGGTTCCTTTAGTACATGTTTCAATGAGAAACCATTTTCAAGGGAAACACAAAATGTGCTTGTTGTAGACACTAGACAGGTGGTCACTAAAGCAGGTTTGACTGTATTTAAAAGTCATGGCAAGTTAATGCCAATATTAGCTAAAGATACATTACATGTACATACATTGCACACCGATGGTCCCTTTTCTTGACTACTGAACAAGCAACCTTGATTTGAACATGAATGATACAGGTGTACATAAACACACATGAATAATTTACACTGTAGTACACACTACATGGTATATCACATGATGAACAGTACATCCACTACAGAGGGACTAGACTCAGATGCAAAACATAAGATCTCAGCGACTATTTGTTGACTGACATCCCTGACACACAGGCACCCAAAAACATTTACATGGAGTAATAAAACCAGTTTGAAGAGAAAAAGAAAGAAATGTCACTGTTTTGGGAAGCAAACAGTATGCTCTCACCTAATGTGTTCAATATCCAAAGACACGGCTTTCGTGCAAATCATAAGATCTCAGAGATACATTTGTGTACAGTACTTACAATGTACATGTACATCTTAACACACAAACAGACACCCACATACAAGATGGGAGTAATAACAAATTTTGAAGAAGAGAAAAGAAAGACATTTCATTGTGTAGGGAAGAAAACAGTACGCTCTCACCTAATGTGTTCAATATCCAAAGACACGGCTTTCGCCATTATTCGAATCCTTAGTAACCAAATATTGCATAGAGTGATTCATGAAAGCAAAAACATATTCCAATAATAATCCACAACTTGAGTCATTCCACATTAATCCACTATTATTCTGTAGGGCTGTACAGTGTAGTAGTATTTGTTAGGCATCAAGAGCATAAACATTTGAAGAAAAGAACATCCTTTCGCTTTAAAAAGTAAATAGTTGCTTTGGCAGGCAAAGAGAGGAGAGTGATGTTTCGCAATGTCACAAAGTACTGAACGGTGGAAACAATTTGCAAACGATGGTATTAAAGAATGGTGGAGGTGAAAAAGTGGGAAGGGGGTAAAAAAAATAGGCTCGGAAAGTTACCAGGAGTCATGTGACCTAAACTCATGCCAGACGGACACGGGGTATTCTACTACGACTATTTATGAATGAATGGATGTCGGGTAGTAGAGGCTGAGGATGGAAGTCGTGTGAAAAGGTGTCCCTTTGATTAAGAAAGTTGTCTGCATCTTGGATGGTATTAAAGTGCTAATTTATTATTTAAAAAAAGATTGTGTGCAGTGGGATAAAGAAGATAATCAATTGTTTAATCCATTGTTTAAACTAGGATTTCCTCCTCATCTTTAGCCAATACACAAGACTGACCACATTTTAATGAGTGAGGACAAATTGGTAGGAGTTTTTCTTCCCATAGTTTTTATCCCAGCAAGAATGACCTTCTCTCTCACCTCTCTCTATCTCTGCCTTTTTTTGTTTTTGTTGCTCTCTCCCTTGATTTCAAGCTCCCCGCTCTTTCCTCCTGCCCTTCTCTCTCTCTCTCCCTCTCTTCATCTATCTCCGCCTTGCTTTCCCTCACTCTTGCTTTGCCGCCCCCCCCCCCTCTCTCTCTCTCTCTCTCTTGATTTCATACTCGCCCTTTCTCTTTGGCTCTTTAGTCCTGTCCTTCTCTCTCTCTCTCTCCCTTTCTTATCCACATGTTATGTATCTCTGCCTTGCTTTCCCTAATTTATGCTCCCCCCCTCCCTCTCTCTCTCTCTCTCTTGCTTTCATACTCCCCCCTCTCTTACGCTCTATCCTTCTGTCCTTCTCTCTCTACCCCTCCCTTGCTTCTTCTATAGATTTCTCCCACTCTTCATTCCCTGTTTCTGGCTCTTTTTATGAACAACTTATTACCTTAAACTCAAATTGATTCTAGCACCAAGTTTGATTCTGTTTGTTCTGTTGTCAAACTTTGGTTTAATAGCACTAATTGACTTTCAGCAATATTTCCTTTTAACCTTTAATACAGTAACCCAAAGAGAAAAACAAGGGAAACGCTCTCGGCGGTCTCGCCTGCATAACGCAATTCAATATGATAAACCAGAACGTCAATGACGTAGCGCTCATCCGCATCTCGCAACAACAAATATCGTAAATTTTATGTGGTACACTTTTGAACTGGTCAAAAAATAAAAATTTGATGCCCTGGAAGGGACATAATTTCATTTCATTTGCATAAAGTACCATAAATAATCAATGGAGCAAAATCTCACAATTCTGTGTAGAAGTTTAGTGTTCCAAATTTAGCTCTACCAGATAAGGCAAACCAAATCAAAATCAGTCAAGAAATGAGGGAAAAGAAGCAATTTTTGTTATTTTTGGAATAAATTTGCATAAATTACCATAATTAATTAATGGAGAACAATTTTGATATTCTGTGTAGAAGTTTAGTGTTCCAAAGTTAGCTCTACGATATAAAGCAAACAAAATGAAGGAGAAGAAGCCTTTTTTATGATTTCGAATAAATTTGCATAAATTAGCATAGATAATGATTTCACGATTCTGTGTAGAAATTTTAAATCCCCCTCCTTGCCCTATCATATGAAACAATCAGAATCAAAATCGGTTGAAAAATAACGAAGAAGAAGCATTTTGAAAATCTTGACTTAGTGACGTGAAATTCTACTCACATGATTTGGGAGACTTGATAACCCTATAGTCCAAGTTTCATTGACTACGAACTTATACTTTCAAAATTATATCAAAAATTCAAAAACTTAACCTTAGGTTAAGTTTTCGATGATGATGCTACAACATAGTCCAAGTCTGTTGACCTGAAATGACCTTTGACCTTGACTTTGTGATCTGAAATTCTACTCACATGATTGGGGATACTTGATTACCCTAAAGTCAAAGTTTCATTGACTAAGAATTTATACTTTAAAAATTATATCAAAAATTCAAAAACTTAACCTTAGGTTAAGTTTTTGATGTTGACGCCGTCACCGGAAAAGCGGCGCCTACATGTACATGTATGTCTCGCTTTTTGCTACGCAGGCGAGACAAGAGACAAAAAGGGTTATTGTTGTGGTGAATGCCCATTTGTTTCAGTACTTGATCTACATGTATGCGCTCTCTATAAAATAAACAGTCTTAGTTCCAAGTACTGTACATGTACATTGTAGATACTGTGTAAAATGCACAATTAAAAATGGTTTCAGTTTGCAATGCATCTGAAAATGTTGTATTTGAACTGAGGATTCCCAAACATGATATATTCCCCTTTTTGTTAATACTGTAGGTGTAGCCCTAGATATAAAGTAAATACAACGTAGGCCTACATGTACATGTACATGTATGCAAGTAATTTACACGGTATTTACATACATGTACATGTACATTTGTACATTTTATAAATTTTGCTTACTCTAGTGCTCCTACATGTACATGTACAAAGTAAATGTGTAACTATTAAAGAAAATTGGAAAGAAAGATTTCTCCTCAACTATGTTGGAGGTCCAACAGCTTGTACAGTATGTAGGACACTCAAGCTGGGGTTGGGTACAGCATATTGGGCGACAGGGGGGTCACGTTGCACCCAGTCATGGGGGGTGCAACGTCACCCCTCGAGGTCCTCCCCACATGACTTGACATGATTGGCTGGGGGGAACAATAATAACAGCATCCTGTCTTTAATAAGATGCTTAAAAATACCATGCAAGTTAATTAGGGTATTGTTTGTAGGGTACAGAGAGTGGACAGAGGTAAAATGTAGGTCTGTAGGTAAGCCAACATGCCACTAGAATTAAGAAATCAAAGAAATTTAATAAAAGCAAACAACTTAATGAATGAGATAGATAAATAAACAAATATTGACTTAAAAATATAAAAATATATAAACTAATGTACCGGTACTGTACATATCTCAAAAGAAAAAAGATGTCAACTTTCAAAAAGAGAAAGGTCTACACTCTACAGTACATATTTGACATAAATAATCATATCTGATTGATACACGTCTGTAAAAACCCAATTACACACACACACACACACACACACACACACACGCTCCTTTGTATTCATTCATTTATTTACACAAATGTACAGTATGTACAGAACATGCATTTATAGTACTCTTTGCCGGCATGAATTCATTTTGAACCTGCTCACCCCATTCCTCATGTCAACAAACCTCATTTGGGAAATTTTGACATTTCGACTCATCTTTTCATAAATATTTTTGAGTGTTTCTGAGCAAAAACTTCTCCCTCAATCCTGCCCTTATTTTCTTAAAAATAAAAGGAAAACTAGAATGTGTGTACGATTCTGTATGTACATACCGGTATTCAAGCCTGCAATGAAAGTCTCTCTTTGGACAATTCTAAAAATAGAGATGCAATAAAAAAGCCGCTTGACTCGCAAACACTAGGGGAAGGGGGGAAATGGATCAATTACAGACAGAAATGAGTTGTTAATTTAGGGTTCATTATCGCTAAGACTCAAATGCTCTTCTCCTTCCCATTCTCTTTCTCTCACTCTCTATCTCTTTCTCCCCTTTATAATTCCACATTTTTTGTGCAACCAAATTGTATGGTTTGATGAAGAAACTGATCTTATTCATAGAGAACAAAGTGAGTTTGTACACTGTACATGTATGTGTCCCAAAAAGTACAGACCTGTACATGTTTATCAGTTCAGGTCTAAATGAATCAGTAAATTCCTCCTCAAATTTCCACCAATACTTTACAAATAGTTTTACAAATAAAAATAAAAATGAATGAAAATGGTGCTCAAAAGGTATAAAGTTAATTCTTGATTTATAAATAACTATTTTTTTTCATATACATTTAGGCCAAATAAAAAATAAAAAACATGTTTAGCGTCCTGTGAAAAATAGGAAGGAGGAGGCCCTTTTTTTTCTTTCAAAATGGCCGCTCGGTACATTTTCCCTGACAGTCTATTTTCAAGATGGCCGCCAACATTTTTTTTATTTTTAAAAAAAATCAGAAATAGATCCATTTTAGCAGTGTTTTTCATGTTTGTTTTTCTTTAAAAAAAAAAAATTAAACAAAAAAAAATTAAAATTAAAAATTTCAAAAAAAAAAAAAGTGTATATATTTTTGAATGGCCTTATACATATACGTACATGTACATATGTACTTGAGTATAATTTTTCTTTTAAATCAATATTATAATTACTTTTTTTATGGGGGTGGAGCGGGGCGGGGGGTCGATATTTGTGCTGATGACTGGAGAACATGTATATTGCAACCTTCCAAGTTCCAATGCATATAATTTCTTAGTTTTAACAGGGACGTGATAGAGAAGGACTGGAATCAAGCTGCTCTCCTTTGACCCCATGCTCCAAGCCGCCAAAAAGTTATGCGCTAACTGTTGACCAGGTGGTGAGATAAAAGAGCGCATGAATTTCAGGATTTAGAATTCCTACATCAGAAAATGGTATCCCAGCAACTGTTCGCTGTCCCTTTCAATGACTTCTCATCCATTGTTGAATGTGTAAAGAGTAGAACAAGCGAACACAAACTTGTGTAATTTCATCCTTTTTTAAACATCAAAAATACAAAAAACACGCAAAAACATGCATTAGCAAACTTAATGTTATTGAAGATTTTAAATCATGGATCAAATAACGGGACATTAAAACATGCACAAATTAGCACATTATCCTAAACTATTGAGTTTTTGTCAGGATGTAATTTTTCTTTTACTAACTCTGGCACACAAATTATAGGAAGGACGGAGTTCTAATTTTGGAAATGTGTTTGATGCACTATTCCCAATACAATAACCTATATAAAGTTTTTGATTT